>CM037836.1:12052806-12259010 GCA_021234535.1 Stichopus chloronotus
TACGATCTCGATTTCGAACCAAAGAAATACCGTACTTTTTCTTCCCTTAAATTGCGTCTTGATTTTCGTTTGTCTTAGTGTTTCTTGTGATTAAACTGTTCCACAAATTTTAAGTCACACCGTCAACATTTTCCTCACTCAGATACAAAGTCTGGAGTATGGAAAGTATATGGAATACTTTATGTAAGTATGAAAGTATGAAAATTACAAGAAAAAATGTATATGGTATACAGTCGAGAATATTTCGCAGAATTGGTATGTTGGCATGAGTAAGTATTGTGTAAGATGCAGAAAAAGGTTTCATTTGCCTTTTCTTTATTAATTTTTTTTTAGAGGTTATAAGTAACACTTTATTCAAATCGTTAGTCTGTCCTATCAGGGAGTTCTAGTGGCAACTCCCTGGGCCTACATTGTCATATTTATTCAGTGTAGTTAGGTACCGTACTTCTGTCGGATGACAAAAACTTCATGAACTCAAGAACAGACCGCCGGATCAGTATAGAGACCTTTTCATAATCCAGTTATCGGTAGGAATCAAAGCTGAACAAATTGCCACCTTTTTCATATGTAAACGTATTATATAGGCCACGAAGACCTATAATATTAGTATTAAAAATAATAATGCAAAAACGTATACAGCGCCAGAGAAGATATAAAACTAATTCTGGTAAAGCTGGCGGTTAGCGAATACAGAAAGAATAGGTCACTGATTTAAGGAGACAATGACGTGGCCTGAAAGTGAGTTCCACACGTGAGGTGCGATGCACGATGAACGCACGACAAAGTAGCGAAAAGTGAGAAGTTTTACAACATAGGCCTAATATTCTACTTAACCGCCTAACACATGCAGTCTATTTTCAGATCCTCTGTCATGCTTTGTAAACACAACGTTCAAGATTTCTGTGGACTATACGTAACTGATGGACTGCTATGTAACGTATAATATGATAGTAACTTATTTTAACCTCGAAAGTAGACACGATACTCAGTGGATTTACTCTGATTTTTACATCTAATGACGATTAATATTCTTAGAACAAAGTGGTTACCTATGGTTGTACATATTGGGGTAACTATATATACATATATCCTTTTTTATGGAACGTAACAATGGTATTATCCTCCCTATCAGTCAGGAAACCGATCTCTAAATTATCCTATTTATCTGTTATTTCTGGTCTCTGCCGAATTTTCCATCTGGTTACTCGATCAATGTAATAACATACCGTCAGAGTCCAACGTATCAATTGAAACCAGTTGAATCACATCGAATAACTTTGGTAATCGCTGCATGGAGATAAGATCGAGAAATATATTTAGAAAGATCTCTCCGTTGTAGGACCTTTGTAAATTACTGTCAATTGCAGCGTACCACCACCCCGTCTGCCGGTGGCATTTTTTTTTTCTGGAATGAGGAGGCAAAAGGTAAGTATTGCTTTGGTATCCGACCTTACCCTAGATTGTACAGAATTTTCCGAAAAAAAGCACTACCGAGAAATGTTAGCGGACAAAGTTTGACGTTTTGAGCGTGTTAAAAGAAGAAACCAACGAATCCGTCAAATCCATTTGTCACAAGCAACGTGAAACGCCCAGTGACGAATACCATATCACGTCATCATTGCGTCACGATCAATGAGGGTGAAACCTTTCAAACTCCTGGGATTCCAGGAAAAACCTCTGGATAATTGACCACATAGTAGAGAAAATGTATAAAAGTTAATGTTAAATGAAGAATGTCAAATGCCATCCTATGTCAGATATTTTACCGCAGAGTACGCTGTGAACGGTTATCATCACATATCGTACAGTAAAATCGACGTTAGCCATTCCGTGTTTTCATGGGCCAGGTCAGCATTAATTAACATTTCCTACGTAACACATCCAACCTGTTATTAACTCATAAGAATCATGAGGGTTATACATTGAACATACGGTGACACATTCCCATCCAACGGAACAGCACTGGTCTTAAAAGAGACAAAATGTCCACCTCTGTTTGTTAAGAATTGACATGGGCGGTCAATTCTTAGAAGGGCATTTGTTCAGAAATCTGCCTATACCAATAAAATGTAATTTTTTTCTGTCCGTGCGCTGTAAACCTGGCAAAAACCTGGTATTACAGGAAAAACTCCGGGCACTGATGCATTATACATTAAAGTATATTGATCGCATTATTCAATGTTGTGAGACATATCAGTCTCGCCCTGATAGGCTGCTTCTCTGAAAGCGTCATTAGTTTACGGTTACTCTTTGTACGTACCGGAAGATATTGTGCACACACACACACACGCACACACACACACACACCCACACACCCACACACACAGGGGTTACCGATGTTTCATTGTTACTTCCACAGTGACCGTAAAACTTGTGACATTTGCAGAGAATGTTCAAGAAGAAGCTGACGTCACGGAAGATTAAATAAGCACTGACCATTGACCTGCATTATCCTTATCTTATTATAAAATACACGAGCCAAAGTACCAGCGATGCTGACGTCGGCAGGATTTCCAGTGATACAATATATGGGTAGAATTTCTAAATGAGCAGAAGAACGATAGAAAGCCATGAGCAGTATAGAATCCGCAGCTACCGTGATGGCAGTTACGATGCATATGTAAGAAACTGTACCACAATGATTGGAGTTGGATTGGAGGAGAATGGGAAAATATTAATAATAAATATGAATATATATGCAATAAATGCAAGAAAACCACCACGCTAAGATTTCCACCGTTCGAGAGAAAGGTGAAAAAGAAAAGTTAACGAATCGTTAAATAATTGACCCAAATACGTTTTGTCGCAAATCCATTTTGAAGATTCTGACTTTTGAGTCTATAAACTGTATTGCTTTCCTTGCTATATCTGACATATAGGCTATGTAAATTATACCGATATTATACTTATAACACCTACGTGTACAGAGACACAAATGTGGACAGTAACATTCCTTCCCTTTCGAAATGCTGATCATTAAGCGGTTGACATGACAGAAAACAATTTATGTCTCACGGGATGACCCTTAAAGGAGGCAATATCTTGCCCTACATAGTTTACATTATAATGGCAAACTTCAAAATCTCGTGCTTACGAAAACACCATCAAGATGATTATCTACCGCGGTAGCTAGTATTGTTTGAATACCACGTTAAGTCGAAAAGTCGATCTTTTCAGTTCATTGGTTGGCTGAAAGATCTAAAACTGACAGTTTTGGTGATTTATGGGTTCCCTTTGCCGATTTTAGACGTGAGCGAACCCGAAAGATTGTCTGTACGAAGTCGGACATATATAGATAAACTTATTTGATGATACAAACAGACTTCCGCCAGTACAGCGATTACGTCCGTTTACGGTTCACCCGTCATACGACACGGATAATGGCACTTGCTATCTTACGGAGATAGTATATTCACACAATAGTATCAACTGAACCGTGACCAGGAAAGTAGGAGACTGGTGAACTTAATAGTCGAAAACCCGTCTTTAGAAGAATGAAACCTAATCCACCCCAACAATTCAGGTATATCCGACCATCACTTCGTAAAAAGGATGCCAGTTTAGAAACTTGGATTGTCTGGTCGCCGTGGTGTGTAATGTCATATGCCATTTTCGTATTTTTCTTTTTTTTCACCGTATTCTGAACTTTTGAACGAGGTTAATGACCGATGCCAGTGCCAACATTCAAGTACTGTGGTATGGAATACCCATAACACTGAATGGAATTACTTATTAATCTTCACATACATTTCATCTTTTCCTTACTGTCTGTGACCTGTCGTCATTTTCTTTGACAAAATGAATAAATTTTCAGTTATTTTTAAATCAACTTTTCGTTTTGAAGGGAGTCAACTCTCCCGGAGACAATTTTTTTGGTTGAAATCATCGTATCGTTTCCTTTTAATGGTTCACCTCTATTTCAATAATGTATATTCTCTAAATTTTATTGTTTTATTGTTGGTTGACACAATTTTTAGTAGGTCAATGTTGTTTTTTTTTTTGTCGTTAACGTCTTCCAGGGTGTCATCAATGCGTCACAATAGATCTCGAGGAACGTTCGCACAAGAAAGCGTCATTAACCTCTTTGTGATCATGAAAGCAAAGAAGAAAAGAAACCACTAAACAGCATCAGAAGAATTGAAGAAATGTAGAAATTACAATTAAAATTAGGAATGGAACAATAAACAAACAGTCATGCACAATGAGGAAATGACGGAAAACTTAGTGCATGCATCTAACATTTGACAGGTTGTTCACCCCGAGCGCTGTGAGGAAAGATATTAATAGATAGTACTGGGTGTTTTATGGATTAGAGTTGGCTATGTGTCTTACGTTTTGAAGTTGTAACGATCCTCTAAAAACGGAATCATTGTTAATTCAGATATATTTATGCAGCATGACTGAATAGTGACAAATTCAGGATTTTAAATTTGGGGATTTTGGAAGAGTTGAAATTTCCATGTCAGTTCCCAAAAACTTAGAGGTTTTAAGATATTGAAGAACTACTCCCCCTTCCCCCCTTTCCCATCCGTAATAAAAAGTGGAAAAGACGCTTTAGCTTTATTCTCTGTAATGTGCATATTTCAACTATATTGCGGTGAGGTGCTACCATATGTCTAGTTCATGTTTTGCATCACTATTTGATACCAGCATGATTGAGTTGATGTCAACAAGTTTGTGAGGATTTTGAAGGATATAAAACATGACGATGCTTGTAGTTAGTCAAGTTTCACATCCAATGGTTGTGAAAACTGTCAAAAGTTTTGACATTTTGAACCTGACTCGTGCTGACTTACATACTTCAAATAGCTGGAGGATGAGTGGATAGTTCAATTTCAGATTTTATGATAGGTGGTCGTTCCTCATACTTTTTTCCCTGAAAAACTGACGAAGAACAAATGTAGATTACCAGGAGATTGTCTGTGAATCTCAAATTCCAGTTTTAATATTCTTCCAAACATGTATGTTCATAGCATCGTGTGTAGAAATGCACCGGCATTTAATTTTAAGATCCGGCTGGACCGGATTTGGCTGGATCTTGGTCTGAAATCCAGCCAGATAAAATTCGGCAGAACCGGATTTTAACAATCGCTTTGGAAATTAGAATTGCATACGGTTTCTGTGTTTCCAAATGCAACATATTTACGATGCACACGACAAATGGACTACGGTACATAAAAAAATCATGCTTCAATTTATAAACAACTAATTATTTCACCATGAACAAGCTCAAGTAGCCAGTCCTGTTGTATGCTGACAATCATAATATTCCTTATGGGCAGAATGTTGTGGAAAAGTTGCTGCACATCCTGACAACATCATACATCGTATACGGTTGTGTACATCCTGTAACCATTCTGTCGATGACAAATTACATTACAGGTCAGTTCGGAATTTTCATTGTCAATTGAAAAGATTTCCCATGTAGATGTTCGACAGAAATCTTTCAAAAGCTTGAAATTAAAGTGGTGTACGTTACTAAAGTTGGTTTTAGTTGAGTTCCTTGTTTCAAGCTAAGGGCGTATCTATTCTATGGGGCCTAGCAACCGCACCTGTCTCTTACATCACTGCCCACTATTTCCACCAAAGTGCTACTTGAGAACAAACTACTTTCCTAACCAAAAGTTGTAACCTTTCTCCTTTTGAAAGTTCTAAGAACCACCCAGTGCTCCCCTTCCTCTGAAAAGTCCAAGCTGTGGTCCGAGTCCAGACCAATTGCAAGTCCCTTCAAGTACTGGACTTAGTCTTGACTTCAGCCAAGTCCAGACTAAATCATGCCTGTGAGTTCTGAATATACTCAACAAGAGAAATGTTTGCCATGAAATGTAAAATTGTAGATTTTACTAAGTTCAGCTAGCTTTATGTTAATTACTTCTAGGATAGATCACATGTCATTTTACTAGCCAATGCGTTATTTGAGATAATAAGGTTGCTTCAGATCGTTTGGCATTAATATAGTACTATGAAAAAAACAATGTTGCATTAAAGCCTGAAAAGGACATGTAGACACGTAGTCTCAGTTGATGCTTATGATGTATTCTAAAATTAATTTATTTCACTACTGTAAAAAGTCACTTAAATGGTCAGAATGTTTGATTGTGTTCCTCCACAGTTGTTGTTCTTTAAAGTTGATATTCTGTCTTTTAATTCTTTGAGAGATCTATGCTCTGGCATGCATACTAACATCTGAAAATTGCAACAAAGTGCAGGAAAAAATCCAGGTGGACTTTGACAAAAATCCTTCCGGATCCGGATTTTTTCTCTATGCGGCCGAACCGGATAGCCGTCGAATCCCTAATCGTGTGGTTTAATTTGAGCACATGGTATAACAAACTCAGGGATAAACGAAAGTTTGATACTGTCGATCAAAACGAGAAGGCGATACATTTGAGGAACAATTAAATTCATGACGTTATAGATTATCTCTCTCTCTCTCTCTCTCTCTCCCCTCTCTCTCTCTCTCTCTCTAAGAATGTCTCCCTCTCTACAGTGAGTCAAAGTTCAGGGTAAGTTAAACTGTAGCTGACCATAAGGGGAGCTTTAGATGACGAGAGAAAAAAAAAACAACAAAATAAATATCGAAAAATTGAAAGGGGGATACGTAGCAGAGAGTTGAGAAAGACTTTACAAATTTGTTCGTGTAGTCTCCCTTTAAACTGGGAGATAAAACTGAAAAACGCAAGCATCCCGCAGAGACTGGAGACAACAAACCTGATGATGAAAATTTTGGAAGTTCCATTATTTGACCGGGTTTAAGCTGCATGGCGTATCTTTGACGCTAAAATAAGGGACCCTCCAACTTCCCCTCTCTATTGTTTTACTGAGGTTCAACGTGTTGCAAATCTCCATCGCCTTAGGGTGATTTTATCAAGTAAACATTGATCTCGCAAAGTAGTTCAGGTGTGTCAATCCAATGGCTAGGCTTTCTTGAGCTTCAGTGCAGGGGATATTAGGTGGCACGTCGATAGGCAAAACATGTGTAATCGAGCCTGAAAAGGGGGTCAAGAGAACATTTTAGCACGATCATAACGTTATATGGAAGCTAAGTTAACTAAAATTTGTGTGTGATCTATGCGTTCTGTCAACTCACAGGAAAGTGTGTAAAATTTTCTGCTGTTCAACCACTTTGCCACGAAAGAAAGACGATATGATTAAGGTACCCACCGCTGGTTGATGTGTTGAACATACCTGCACTTCGTAACTAGGTATAAGATGAACGATTTTTTATCGTTACTGCCAAGATAGATAGTTTTATTCTTACCATGCCTTTTAATACAAATGTTTTTGTTGTGATAAAGTCTTGTTAAAAGTTATTATAATTTGTTATAAGGTGCACCCTATAAGATTTATGGCAGCGGCTCTTCAGTTCTCACGCCTACATGCATGCCTTTACACGAGGTGTAACTTCGTCGAGGTTACTCACCTCAAGGAGTTCGAAAAACAAAAACAAACAAAAAAAGGAGGGGGGGGGGGAAGTAGTCATGCGCTTGTCCATTCATTTCTTTACAATTACATCCGGAATGTCTTAATAGTTACTCTAAAAGGTCATGAGACAGTCGAAATTACTCCAGCCCATCAAGACTAAGCTCAGATTTCACGATTCCATAAAAAAATAAAAAAGCAATTTGAAAAAGGAAACTCATCGTTTACAAGTACAGTCGATCGATCGGTGACTATGTCATAATGTGTGTCTACTGTTGGACTAAACCAAACATTTTCAGTGACTTGGTCATTGCCGCGCACCAATCGAAAGTGTGCAGTCGTGTGTGCAGCCATTGAAGGCCGTTGAAAGTGGTCATAACTTGCAATAAGTCCGTCTACTAGGTATGATTAAAACACGTGTTTGTGAGGGCTGTTGTGCCAATAAAGACATATCTGTGGTTTATTGATACGTTTAGCATGGTCGTTAATGACATCCTATCGTATCAATGTCTGCCAATAATATCAACTTCAAATTTCATTTTGCACGCTAGCCTAGCCCTTTAACTTACGAAGCTATTAATTCAAATCTTTCGCCTATCTCGACATTTCACCATCCATCCATCCATACATCCATCCATCCGTCCGGCCGTCTCTCCCTCCCTCAGTCCCTCCTTCACTCCCTTCCTCGCTCCCTCCCTCCGTCTGTCTGTCCGTCCGTCCATCCATCCATCCAAATCCACATGATCCAGTTTAACGGCTACCTTAAATGATGGTCTAGCCACAAATGTATATGGCTTTGATATGTTTAAGAGTAATTGAATGTGACCACTATAGTGAGACTTCCATTCAATTTCCATGTGTGGTTCTTAAGATATTAGCAGCTGAATTTGTCACATTTGTTACCAAAAGTTGTCTTAAAGCAAGCAGGAGTGATGTCATCTGCTCACATCTCCCTCATTTCAGTTATGTTTTTCTTTAAACTTTACTCCAATTTTATACTTCAATATCTAGTGCTATTACAATGTTAATGTATGAGAGGTATGGGAGTCTTTGCGACCTTCACAGCACCTTAACTGACCATCTACTGATTTCAAAGTCAAAACAGCAAATTAAATAATGAAGAAAACAAACTGAGACTGTTCATCAACGTGAGGAGATGATGTCACTCCTGCTTGCTTCAAGTTCACATTTGTTAGAAAATCTGGTAACTTCAACTGGTAATATCTCTAGAACCACACGTAACTGAATGAAACTTTCACCGTAATGGTTAGGTTAACATACACTAAAATGTATCAAAGCTAAATTGGTGGCTGGACCATCCTTTTCAGCGCCCATCCTTTCTACAAATCCGTCCGTCCGCCCATCCATACATTCTTTTATCCTTCAGTCCACCCGCTCTATGCCACATCCCGTTTTCCATTTCTTAACCGTCTGTGTCTGTCTGTCTGTCTGTCCGTCCGTCAGGTCCGTCTTCCCACCCATCCATTCATGGTGGCACCTACATTTACAGGAGAATAGGTTCAGTCCAGTTCAGTTTATTTCTTTTTATCCTCCGGAGACGTAGAAGAAGAACTATAGGACTACTTTTCTGTCTGTATATATTCTTTCTGCAAATGAGCCAAAACCATTTACCCTGGAACGATTATGAGACGAGATAAAGACAGGTTTAATGGCCATCGCCACTTGTGGCAAACAATTGTTTGCTGCTGATTAAGCCGGTGAGTGCCCCACTCTTAAGCAATATTCAAGTGTTTAAGTGTTTAATTGTTTAGGTGTTAAAGTGTTTAAGTGTTTTCGTTAGAGTTTTAAGTGTTTAAATGTTAAGTGTTTAGGTGTTTGTTTTTTGTCAGTTTAGGAATACTTTGGTCAGAATTTCTGCTGTCAAGTCCAGAGACCACTTAAAAGTCGTAACAGGATGCTTTGGTTTGGATTTTCACACTAAGCGCGGCCATGGGGCTATACGATGAGATAGGGAGACATTTTCAGAGATTTTGTCATTGTCTTTTTAAGCCTTAGGCGCGCAACCAAAAAAGCGCACTGAGACGCGATAAAACAGGGGGCTGCGATATTTTTGCTTCAAAATTACAGGCGACTTTTTCTTTATCGCTCGGCGATTTTTCCATTGTTCCGATAATCGTGTCATTTTACGGAGGGCACAATGAAAAGATGGCCGCTATAAGCGATAACTTTACAATTCCATTTTATTGCGGCGTTGCCCGTGCCGAATCGTATCGAGTCTGGTGTTAAAACATCTAATAATATTCTCTCAACCTTTTAATCGCTTTCTATACCCCCATCATATCCCGTCTAGTGTAAAGCTGAAAAAGTAAAAGAAAATTACGTTAAGTATAGCTATCACAACTTCAGTTTCCTCATTTACCACAAAAATTGCGAATAGGTTTTAATGAGATGAGTTCCATACAAGCCTAATCAAAGCCTTTCATTGGCTCCTGTAGCTAAACTACGTGACAGACACACACCCGTGTTACTGTCCTCAAACAGACTATCCGTTACATTCTGATTAGCGACACTTTCGACAAGAATCGGCTTTATTTCTCTATGTAAAGGATTAAAGCAGCAGTATGTGTTCGAACACACACGGGATGTCTCTCACTATTTCATGATGTCCATCTGTCCATGTTTGAAATAAACGCCAGCGTAAGCTATCAAACTGCAGACATTCACTTACTTATTTTTTAACAAACATTACTTACTGAGTAATAATATGCTTTGTGCTGATTCCCAAACAAACGCAAAGTAGCCTGTCAAGTTCCTTTCGCTGCGGAAAAGTGAGGGCAGGTGTCGGAGTCAGTTTTCCGGAGGATTCACTCTAAAGCCTTGAACTTCTTGCACACAAAATAAAAATACTCTAAAATCTTCGGCACGTTATTAATATTCATATCCACACATATCTGAAACACGAGACCACAGATATTCAAGCGCAAGAGGGTATCCTGTTGATAAACGAAAGTGCTCAAAAGTAGCATGGGTGCCTGTATAGGAACCCTAACAGTAGCCATCTGACACAGCCCATCACTCTTCGGAAGCAAGATCTTTTAGTGTTAATCAAATGCTGGCGCTGTCTCAAATTCAACCAATCACTGATGTGATGTTTATTAATGAGCAACGCTAACAATACACTCGTTTACAAATAATCATCGGGCGTGGAGTCGGTAGTAAATAAACTTGTGTAGCGCGCGAAACAGGAGAAATACTACCTAAGAATTTCTCAGAAGTTTGTCCTGTTATCAACGACTAAAATTGACTACTCCTTTTGTTAAATTTTCATATGGGCGGACTTTGAAAGAGCAGGTGGTTTCCAAAAATGTTGAGAATTGTAATTTCTTAACTTTTTTTTCATAGTATCCAATAGGAATTGCAGCTCGCAATGTCTATAGATATTTTATTTTGCAGTCACTGTGTAAAACCGCACTTGACGGTCAGAAACTTACGCTGCCTTAAGGTGTTACACACTTACAGTGGTAGCCAAAAGTGCAAAGGGTTATTTTTTTTTTCTTTTGAGGGGTGGGGAGATAGACAAACTAGCCAGGTCGGATGTGCCCGGTTTGTTTTTCCACGATGACAAATTTCTAAATCGAGAAGAGTGCACAAAAATTGTCGATAAAGTGATCCCTGAATTCATAAGCCAAGTAGGCCACTTGTGTATTTTTATCAGACGGCTAATAGAGGTCGTCCTGGTGATTTTAGTGGCGGTTGCTACGCCGCCAGAGACGATAAACCTTGTTTACAATCAACAAATAACCACGGGTTTGCTACACTGCAGTACAGGTAACTGATAACTTGACGATACCTACAAAAAATTGACGTAAACAGCTAATGTGTACCACGTTACGTAAGTTTGCCCCACTTCAAACTTACAGGCTACATCGTGATACACGTCACTATTGTACCGTGACGAAAACTGCGACGTGCACATATCCATTTCAGTGCATCGCCAATAACATCACTGTGTACTTTTGGTACCGTGCTTTTTTGCAAATTAAAAAAAGCGAGAATTGGTGGAACCCACTCTTTTTTCACGGAAAATTGCGGATACACAAGAATTCACTGTCAGGAAAAAAATCAAAGTGCAATGGGACCCCAACCTCTTTGAAAATTAGAGAACACTATGTTATCTGCGGTATTTCTTTGCACATTTGCAAGTGGGATTGACTGAGTGGTGATAGTCACTTTTCTATGTTTATGGGTATCTATAAGCACAAGCAAAATGACTATAGGGGCAAATGTACTCCTAATTTCATATAACAAAATGTTTTGTTGTAGCTTGCCTTTTCATTATCGATATCATTGATCATCACATATCGACACCATGTTAATATCGGTATGTTATTTCCCACTTTGAATGCTGTAATTGTTATGCAAATTGAAAGTTCATAGTATAGTAAGGTGACTCATTGGATGCCAACTACCACAGTTAAAGTGACAACTACACGTTTCACTCGACACTCGAGATTTATCATTTTTTTGTAATATCTGTCTTTGTTTTTTGTTTGAATCCTGCTCGAATACAAGTGTCACTATACTTTCTTCGGTAGTCACACCAAGGACCAGAAACTTAAGAGCTACCCTGCAAAGAAATATGGGTATTTCGTAAGTGTTATCGTAGGTGAACTAATGATATCAGAACATACATTTTGATTCAAAGCTCATGAATTAAACATGCAGTTAGTTTTACATGCAAGGGATATTTGAATACTTCTAATGCAGTAAATGTGAGCTCATTTTCTTTTTAAGAACGTGGATCCGCCTGCTTTAAATTACAGGAAGACATTAATTGAAATATCAGCAACATTGCCAAATCAAAAGACGAACCATTCGAATGAAAAAAAGAAAAATAACCGCAACCATAGATGACATAAATTGAAATGTTCCGGATACAATAGATTTCAGTGATGTGAAATGTACTTGAAGTCATGTGACTTTCGCTTTTAACCTTTTGACCTACCCTCTTCGGTAATGTCACGTCTTTTTTTCACGATAAAGACGTGTACTTAAGCTTGATCCCAGTCAGGACATCAAATAGATAGACTTAAATGGTTGGAAATATAAATATGATATCGTGAAATAGTTTACTTTTCCGGGTCAGTAGGGCCCCGATGTAAGAAAAATAAAGCAGCATTGACCGTGTATTTTTCGCACTGTGTGCTGTTTTACCTACATATTGGTCCAGTCGAAGTTTCATAACACATGGATTTGACAGTGAACATCGTAATAGTATGATTGTCCATTGCGCTGCATATTTCAGACAAACAAGGCCAATGTTCGGTCGGACATGGAAAATTGGATAGAAAAAAAAAAGAAGAAAAGAAAGAGCATGCCAAACTTTCACTCAATTCATTCTACAAGAAATTATAGTCGCAAAGTGTTTAGACTCTCTGACTATACAATTTATCGACACGTCAAACTGTCGATATGGCAGTCAACGTGATGGAACCGTGCCGATGTTACGACTTCTTACTGTAATGGACGTACAGTTGTGGATTACGACGAGCACTTCAATTGTACATCATCTCGCCAGGTGGTCAAATTAACGGAGATGGTCTCCTGTCGTATTATGTGATACGGATTGGCGCCGACGTATTCGTCATGCAAAGGTCCCAGTGGTCTTAACGTCTGCCAACATGTTGTCGGCATAGGACTTCATTTCCTTAAAAAAAGGTATCATGTATAGCACATACGGTCGTTGTCTCGGTCTGTCAATCAAGATGGACAGTGAGCGTCGCGTATTTTGTGATTTCACCGATACTTTTTTAATAAAATAGGTCTATTAAATGGACTCACTTATTGAAAAAATGAATGATGGATTTGTGTGACTAACGGTGAATCATACACCTTCTGTTCTCACAGGCTTCATGACGGGACGTGATATGGATATGTGCAGAGAAATCTCCGAACTTTAAACTGCAAAAATGGCAACAGGTCGAGAACAATTCATGTTTAATGGAAATTTTCCTCATTTATGGGTCCTTTTTATCCAGTAAAAATAGATATTTCATTGACGAATTGACGTAGGCAATACTGGTATATGTCATTACTTTTGGTTATAAAAAACAATTCGCTATCATTATGAAATGTCGAACCCTCAGTGCATGAATGATATATATTTTACAGGGGTTTATGATTGTTTGCAACAGATAAATGTTATGGTAAAGGCATTTTTTACCCATTTTTTAATTATGTATAGTTGTCAAGCCTAAGAACTCAAAGCAGTGTTTCTATAGAGCATGTTGATGAAATGATTGCCTAAAGTAACCAACCTAACTATAGCAACCATCATATTCAATTCTTCTCGTAATAAAAACTGTGCCGCATATGATATGTATGAAGACAACAGATTCGCATCAGGACAAATCTATTTCCCGTGGACATTGTACGCACTGTTGCAATTATAGGAGAATGTCCCAGTATATGAGTAGATAATGTTCACACACTACAGCAACTTTCTTTTTTTTTTCAAAAGGTACGGTATAGCAGTAAGGGGGACATGTATATATATCCATCTACCAGAGTGAGGCTTACTACCGAGAGATAAATGTGAGAGCTCCACGAGATTATGGCACTATGCGCCAAACTACTTCGTGCAACCAACATCACCGTTAAACGTATTAACGTGTGACCTTCCCTTGAGCTTCAGGTTTTTTGTCAACTCGGGTACCATATGCCTTCGCCGACAGGAGGAGGAATTGAGGGGGTGGGATATTCAAGATATATTGTCGACAATTTCAGCGGAAAACATTAATCAATCAATGTGGTGTTTGGAATTTGCTACCACAAATCATGTTGGATTAATCTTTTGCTGGACTAAATTGAAACGGAAAACCTAGTAATGGGCCGGAAAGTAGAATTCTTGGCTGAGGCAAACGAATGCCGGTAAGACAGTAGTCTCTCGATCAAAATCAGGTTGTCCCTTTCTATTTCCCGATTGTACGTGATCTTTTTTAAAGTAAAAGAAGTATATTAAAATGAGGCACATTGTTAAATTTGAGCTTCTTTAATAACGGAACGTTTTAATCTAAACACTTTCTGTAATATTCAGACAACAAAAGAATGAAGGAAAAGTTCAGATAATCCGCGAAATATTAGCCTACTATGGTAGCAAATATGACTTCTTAGCAACTGAAGACATGGTTGCCTTTAGCAGCTTTGGGGTATCCTGTAAACAATAAAGATGCACTTTTCCTCCTACTCATTAGTTAATGATTTTTAAGTTACCCTAGAAGATGATAGCCTATTCAAAATTTAAAAAAATTTCTTGCCCTTCTGTTGCTTTTTGTTACTTTTTATTGTACAAGTTTCCATGTACACTACCACCTGATGTTGACAGGACAATTAGATGAATATATTTTCCCCTATGTGAACAGATGAATGGAGAGTCATGTGGTAGTACGTCATTAGCAACTCGCCGTCTCAAACTTTAGAAACATTGAAAAAAAATAAATAAAAGTTCTAATCGATATGCACTAGCATGGTGAAGGTAGTCATTTTTTTTTTGTTTTTAGAAAAATTTGAGACATTTCTTTTGCTATTGTACACAAGTATCCAAACTCAAGTTCTTTGCTATAAGGATTAACTTATTGCCACGATGTAAATAAAATAACAGTTCCAAGCACATCGAGTCACTGTTTGGTTTTGTTCGTACTGATGGTGGATCTAAAGGGCCATTTCGAAATTTAGGTGACTCATATTTCACCGTTTCCCCTTTTCGACTTTTTGGGTTTAGACACTGTAGAAGTTTTGGTTCCGTGCTCAGAGGAATAAATGGGAGACTGTTGCTTAGCAACTGAATTTAAATCCCATACAATGTGACCTTTATCGAGACCCCAAAGCCATTCCTCTCAAAATCTCTTTTAAACCGAGAAACTCTATACTAAGCACCCAATAATATTGTCACACACCATAAAAAATATATTGAAAAACAAAATTTCAAAAGATGTTTGATTGATGTTTCAAATAAGAGACAAGCATGGAGCGATTGCGTAATGGCTCAAGGACTACAGGTATAAAATTCATCATTACCACTTTCCATATTGAAAGATGCCTTGACAAAATATTTCATAGACATGCCGTTAATATTTTCTTCTCTGAGGTGATTGAAAATGTTCTTTTCCCAAGCTGAAACAGTTTAAAGTAACGCAAAGTGCGCTAACAGTAGCGTGACTCAACATAAAAATGTAGAGTTAATTGCACTCCACACCTCCAAATAAACAAAAAAAAATAAAAAGAACGAAAGGTACGAAATCAATTCAGAGTTGAATATGACAGGAAAAGAAAAAAAAATCAGACAGTTTGATTCGAAAGACTACTTTTCTAATCATATTTGAAACTTCCGTTGATCATTTAGAGTTTAATGGGATTTTGACGATGTTCTTTCGCACAGATATATGACAAAATCCAGCTGTTGAGCTCATGCTTGATAAGTCACTCATACCATATAGGCTATAAAAATGACACACAAAAATGCTAATTAATTTCAACTTGTTGCAAGTTGATGAGCCCATCGAAAAATGTAATAATAGAAAGAAAGGAGATCATTTGTTAATGTGATTGCTGATGGAATAGCGGGGTACACGTGAATAGAATTTCAGTTGCATTTGCTCTGCCGATAACGTGACCTAAGTTAGGCCTATATCTCCAAAGACTGAATGAGTCATACGGCCAACAGCAGACCTCGGTATGATCACAGCTAGTCGCAATGACGTAACGACTGGATTACTCAGTCTAACAGGGCTCTACCCAGCTTTTCCTTCAAACCTGACAGATCAACTTTATCCATCTCGAAGGCATCCCAGAAACCTCAAAGCGATCGCCATGATTCGGCGAGGACCCAACCGCATGGCCCGTCTCATTAATCTGTAATGCACGGTGAGATAGTTTAGTCTGTCTGTAAGTCTGTGTACTTCTAAAAAGGATCAAATCGATGCTATAGGCGTTACAATGTTTCATTTGTATTCAATTTTATGGATTAATCATTGCAACAGATAACATAGGCAGTTCTTGTTTTTGGTTCAGCGTTCTATTCCCAAATGAGTGGGAAATCGGGCGAAAGAAAACGAAATTGAAACCGGACACCCCACCAGGTTAAAATGCACTGACCACTGACTCTGTCGGGCCATTAAGGGGCGTATATAGCGAGAATTTTAAGTTTCGAGAGCGGGGTGGGGGGCTGTCACTTGAATGATGGGGGCCTACGTCGCAAAAAAGACACTGTCATATTTTTTAAAATATCAATATATTTAACCCTTATAAATCGGGAAGCTATCTTTTTTTCGGGGGGGGGGGGGGTTGGGCTGGATCCCTTCAGCCTCCCCCTAGCCTAGCTACGCCACTGTATTGGAAGCTTCAGAAACAAAGTCGTCCATGTAATGTTCTCCTGTTTCTTCATCGAGAACTATTCCGAGTGAAGACGATGATTGTCCAAATGATTTCTCTGACAAATCGCGTAATTCATACCTTGCACGGGCTGTGTGAATAGGGCTCCACGGTCGAACTAGCTGAAGAAAAATATAATTTCCGACCTGACAAGGACCATGTGGCTATAAACCACAAACACCGTTCACGGATTAAGGAAGACCACTTTCTCCCTTCTTGAGAGACGTCCTATTAATAACACTGATTGACAGACACGCAAGGCAATGCATGTCCTTACTTTGAACCAATCAAATACAGCGAACGAAGAGGGTAATACCCACGCATGCGTGGTATAATCGGCGTTCATCGACTTGTTCGTGTGAAACTCACAGATTTGGATGTAACCACCAGCAGCGAAAGAATTTCGGAAAAAAGTTCAGACCGGTTTATCATGGGTGGCGTCTTCCTCACCAAATTTCATCTACCCACATGAAATGAGTCTAACTGATCACCAGAGCGTGAAAGAGAAGCACGTGGGCTTTTCTGGAGGATTAATCGGTATATTAAGAAAATTACAGGAAAGATCGAAGCTATGAGCATATGCCGCATTCATCAACGGACCAATATAAACATGTGTGTTTCTCTCGCCAGTGAATACGATATCCTCTGTACATGACCTAGTAAGTCAGGTCAAATGCCTATTTCGCTTATTATGTATTATTATTGTACCCAAATAAACGTGACGTAGAACGTGAGGGACAGGTGAACGTAAAGAAAGGGGGAAAAGGAAAGGAAAACAAAGAAACAGAAGGAAAAAAAACAATAGAAGGAAGAAAAAAGTTAGGTGGGAAATTTTAAAATGTTGTAATGGTGTATGCCACAGTTTAATTTGTCTGCATCGATTGCTATATGTAGTTTTTAGGTATTTGTACATTTCTAGAACCTCGATTGCAATCGCTCCTTTTTTGGTTTCTTTTTCCCTAATTTGCATAGGAGGACATATTCCGAACAGAGACAAATGGCGCAAAGTTCAAAGAATCGTAGGCTAAAGCCTGCAGCTGCGTTAAAAGACGGAAGTACTTATCATATCAGTCCAACAATATGCTACCATCGTGGGAAAAATACACGAGTGTTACCTCCGGGGTGTATCTTCGGTGAGTGTAGTGTGTCTGACATCGTGACTACCGTTTAATTCCATGGAAGTTCACAAATTTATAAAGTTAAAAAAAAAAGTGACACAGTACCAAATAATGAGAGGGCGCGCTTTCCTCTAGGATTTACAAATAACTTGTAGGCAACGTTCACCGTATTACTTTGTACAAACTGTTTCTGTATAATGCTGTTTATTTTCAGCATTACGGCTCTGCACACGTTGCAACAAATACACCACACACAAGAATTGTCTAAATTGAGCCAACATCGGGATCGTAATTTCGTCATGTTTTCAGTTATTTATTTTTCAGTAATTTCGCTATTTATCTTACTTGGATGTTGAACATCACCAATCATAAGACAGATGACTTGAAAATCAGGACGATTGAAGGGGATTTAGATTATCTTAGAAAATCGAGGGTGTGCCGTACTGAACATTTCGGTCGGAGAGCCTTTGTTAAGGGGTCGGCACCAACTTTCAAATTTCGACCCCTTCAAGCTGAAAAAAATCTGAAATGGTCGACATACGGAGACTTTTAAATGCCACGATAGACCAGGCCAATACCAATCACGTGATTGGCAGGAAATCTCTATTATGACGTACCTTGCAAGCACGAGGGGGCCTTCGGTATTTTAGCGTGTGTGCAAGTCAATGGGAGAGATTAATGGTGGGCTCGGTACCAGCAGGTAGGCCGAAAGTTTGCGAAGCCTACAAAACGTCATTAATATTCCTATGGGTTTTTGCGCCCTTACTCCACTTCACTAATTGGCATAACAAGTCCACACAATTTGAAGAGTCCAGTTTGAGCGTTACGTCCGAGTAGGTAATGACTGACCCAATGAGTTACGGGTTCTACAGTGTAAGACAGGTGAGCCTATATATTTAACCTAGTGTAATTCAACCGACGATCCCCCATTTTTTTTTTGGTGGGGGGGGGGGGGACTCTGACGTTGAAATGCGAAAGATTATATAAAAAAAGCAAAAGTGCAAAAGGAAAAGTGCAAAAAAAGCAAAAATACTGCAAAAGTGTCTTACTTTTATACCACATGTTATCAAGGCTCCACATGGACTGACTGATGAGAATTGCTTTGATGTCAGTTCTTTTGCTTAGGAAGGAATGAAAAGCAGAGAGTGAAAGCGCAGACTATTCCTAACTTTACGACCAGACGTCCCAAACTGAAAGAAAATGAAAGGTCCTTTTTTTATATTTAGACATTTCTGTCAAACATTTTTCACTTGAGGCTTTTGTGTTAACAGATATTTAACATGATGCACGTAGGTAATTGTTTTGAGCGGAAACCGATATCAGTTAGGGGGAAATGTTTTTCACATTTAGCCTCATCAGAGCCCCTGTTAGGGTCCGCTCCGTCGTGCACGATCCTAACCATGATGGTCCTAACACACGATCGAAGCTGTCGATATGGTCACGTTTCCTCTATAAAGGATTATAAAACAATCATTTTGAAAGTGATGAACGTTTGTAAATTATCCGACCACATTGGGTGATATTCTACAATTTCCACATATGACCTCTCGTTCGTTGTATTGTTTATTCTGTTGCCATGGCGTTTCGGTGTTATTGAGAGTCATGTGATTGCCTACCTTTGAATGAGCGGACAAGGATCCATCTTCCTCGATTGGTACTAAGTGTACCACACGAAGGTAAATAAATTTACTTGATATCCGGCCTAAGCCTGCCTGATACAAAAATAGTTGCTATAGAAGTAACCCGTTCGGAGAGTGATTTGTATTACTTTGTCACAAGTACGTTCCTTCCCCCCCCCCCCTTCCCGTTAGTGGCTCAAAAGTTCACTTAAGCTAATCATGACATGAACTCAAAACCCGAGGACAAGGTCATGTTTCGCGTTTTGCCATTGTCATCATCACCATGCACCATCGTCAAAATCGCTAATATTATCACTTTCTAATTCATCATTATAATCGTTATGATTATCATCTTTCACGGTTATCATCATCATCGTTCTTATATTCATCACTATATACATCATTATCATTTGTATAATCATCCTCTTCATCATCATTATCAACATCACCACATCATCATCACTAGTATCATCACCATCTTATCATCATCATCGTCATCATTATTATCATCGTCATCGCTATCATCGTCATCATCATTTTCAAAATTATCATTATCATCATCGTTACCATCATCATCATCGTTGTCATCATCAGCATTATCCTCATCATCATCCACTTGTATTATCACCGTCACTGGCATCATTATCATTATTAACACCATCATCGCGATCACCGTTGTCTGGTTATCATCGCCATCATCATCATCATCGTTTTCCCCTATCCTGCATGGCACAGGAGAAAGCCTACAACCATGAACAATTTCCTTACATAAAGCATTTTATTACTATGCCAGAAGTATCGCAGGGATCCAAGTTGATCGTTAGGCAACAAACAGACATCGATAAGTGGAAACAAACATTCACAAAACCGCAACTTGTGTGTTTATCGGAAACAGTAGCAATAAAAACATACGGATTTCTAAAATGATTTAAATGCTAATATTGAAATGAAAGCTATGATTTCCTACATATAAAACCGCGCATTAAACGAAGTACCGTATCTGACTCCAGACAGGTCCACCTATATGCATGTTCTGTACTGAGCAACGAGACACGGGTCTTAATTTTAAAGGAAGCGCTTTCAAGATGGTACAGTATGATATCTTCGTTACACTATATCATTACCATTATCACAGAGAGAACAACTCTTGTTTCTGTGTCTGTATAATGCTTTCCATTTGACGTTGCAGAAATGCGTTAGCACTGAGCTCTCTTAGTATACCCATCAATTGTACGAAGTTCTTTCTTACGGTTTTTTACCACGAAGCTGTCAATTATAGCTTGTTACAACGAATAGTTTTGCGGAGCAAGCAATCCTAACATTATCTCACAGGTGTACGAAATAAGGAGATGGGGGGGGGGGGGGTGGTGCGTAATCTGTGGAGGGGGTGGATACATATTAAAATGCGCTCTTCAGTGGCACTGCCGACGGAACCTTTCCTTCTGCAGTAACTTAATGCTTTCTTTTTTTCTTGACATTGTTCGATTTTTCACTCATTACTCTGGTGCATATACTACCTCCCGTAATACACACGACAGAGCTCTGAGCTAACATCTTTTTTTTTTTGAGCAGCACCAACGCCTTGAAGTAGAATTTTCATATTTGAAAGTCGACCGCTCCTTTGCTGATCATAGTATCTTTTCTCGGTATGGAAGCTGTTGCAGAATTCGGACACCCACGACAAACGATTGAACAAGTTTCACAAAGCCATTTACCAAATTGCCCGCCCTCCCCCCCCCCCAAAAAAAAAAAAAAAGATATGGAAACCAGTCAAAGGGTCTGACTTTGAGAGCATGAGGAGGAAGTAAGGTTCTAACTCGCCACCAAAAGTTTCCAAATTTGCTCCTTATGAAATATCACCAACATCTTGCTGTATAGCTCATTCAACATTTGGTCTATGCTTAAATAACGCTAAAAGTACAACTCTTAACCTATTATTGGTGGTAATATTACCTTTTTAGGGGGGGGGGTGTGATATTGGAGCTACAATCAAGTGAGCACAAATGGGGGATTTGTGGGGTTTTGTAACTCTAGTGGGTCAAAATTTCCAAGTCGATGTGCCTAAACAAAATGTCTATAGATGATATAATTTTCTGATTTCGAGTGACGCAACTATACTGTTCTATGTTCTGTAATTTGTTAAAATATGCTATGGGAAAAGGAAGATGTCTCTAAAGGACCGAGGGGGAAATCCCCCCCCCCCCCCCCCAACACACACACGCAAACGAAACATTCTCACTGCCGTGAACGGATAAACTTGTGAGGATCCCATGGCGACAGATTGTTTTCCTTACAACGTAACATAACCTGCGGGGGAACCTTGGCATGCTCACGAATCTCTCTGGCTTGTTTCCTTTCAATATTTCCCCCTCACGCTGTGACGATCGTACTATACTCTTCTGTTACGGAAGACACTTGTCCGGGCTTTTCCTCTTTTTTTTCTTTTTTTTTTTGATGGAATAATTTTTCGAGATTTCATAGGAAGCTCAGTTACCAGGAAGGGACTCTCAAAATGATGGGTACTGTGAATACATCAACAATAAGAAGTGCAAAGCAACACATTATACACTCATTCTCTCGTTTAGGATTTTTTGAACCGAATCACTACAGTGTATATGCTTTGTGAGGGGGTGTGTATGTGAGGGAAGGGAATGGGGGGGGGGACGGAGAGGGTAAATAAATTTTTCTAGGGCTCAAATGTAATGGTGACTTTAGCTTATACACACTGTTTGTGCACTGTTAAGTTTGTTACCACCAAGCAATACGGCGGCCGTCATTTAGTTTAAAGGCAACATTTCCTGTCATCGTCTCTCATGACTCCCGGAGCGGCTCAGAATTCGTTACGTCACTTCCGCGTTTCATTTCACTGCGAATCAATCGACGGGATTGTCACTAGCAGGTGTACTTGTACTCGCAAGTAACGTACACAAAGTGCGTGAAACAACACAGCGCATACTCTCAGGTCGTTCATGCGATCTCACGAGACCGATTTGTCGTCTTTAAGTCGCTAACTGACGACTTAGATGGCTGAACGTTAGTGTAAGTTCTACATGGTAGCAATTTATTTGTAGAAATTTTGCAATGTCCGTCATTGGTTTGATCAAAAACATGCATTGATGGACATGTCAAAACACTTTGGTTAATTGAAGGCCTCGTACTGCACTTTCAAGAGATTCAGTTTGATGTAAACAAATAGGCCTACGAAATGAAAAGTCTGAACGTCCTTGCAACACTATCACAACGTGGAGGGTGATTAAAGTCACAAACATATCGCCAAATGCTTTCTTTCATGAGACTTGGAAAAAAGAAGAAAGAAAAAAACATATGTTTAACAACTTGACTGGTGATGGCCACATCACGTATTTAGCTGTTTCCTATACGGATCGAAAAGTGAAATTAAAATGTAATGAAGCTCGCGTCGAGGAAGCGAGGACAATTTAACACGCTCTTTCCGAAGAGTCTACTTTTGACCTCTGAATGGATGAGAAAGAAGCAAAGGAACATCACAAAATGTAGTATCCAAGATATAAACTTTATTGGCTTGTGTATGTGGAAAGTTAGGGGGGCCCGGAAACGGACATCACTCCCCCCCCCCCCTTCCATCAAGGCCACCATGATATCCTCCATGGTGGGGAGAGAACAAAAGGGCAGGGACCTCTAGCCCCACTGAACTTGAGGGGGCATGGGATTTTCACATGCTCCATCACCGGTTATCGAAATTGCCTCGGAACTAGGAGCAGACTTGAGGATAGAAGCACGCTGGTGGCATTATCAGAATTTGAACGATAGGTATGGGTCTAGGTAGAGGCTAAATCGTCACTCCCGGAAAATCACTGGTTTCAAGACAACCTTTATCTTCCCCAGACGCTCTCGGGAAAATAAATAAGCGAAGCTTTTACTCATTTATAGCAGCAATAGTGCATTATGCCACAACAAAACTTCAAAATTTACGTTTCTTTTTTATCATGTGGTTTTGTCTTTCTATCGACCTAAACTTTTACAAACACAAGTGATGAAAATACTGGAGGGTATATTACTGTCATAGAGTGGACCAACAATTTTGAAATCCCGCTCATCAACACGACGATAACCGTCAATCATTGTGCAAATCCATCATAAACAGTCAAAGGTGAGAACTGGCTTTTTTCAACGCTTTCACTCAGTGGGCTATTGCAGAGATCATATGGCTCCATGAACGATAATACACTTCTTTTTTTTGTTTGTTTAGAATAGGCCTATTAGTAAGGTAGATTAAAGAGTTTTTGAAACATTTGTACATGAAGTTCTATGAGGGAAATTTTTGTGGACTGAGACTGAAAAAGAACACGAGAGAGTTTCCTTGGAGACCATTGGCTTAGTTAATGATAAGACAAAAGCAAAACAATACAAGTGACGGTCATTTCAGGCCTGGACTTTTGTCTCTTCACTATAGCGAACTAAAGACTAAAGAGCTGAAAAATGGTCACTAAAAAGGTAAGTTCCCTTTATTTACTTCTAACATTACTTAAAATTAAACTAAACAGTAGGACAATTGCTGTAATACCAAGAATATTAATTTAACTTGCAAAGAGAGAGACAGAAAAAAAAAAAAAACAATCTGAGAAGTCTAAAATATTCCCACGAATGAGTGACCATTTCCCAATTCTTCATAACGTGACCATAAATTTTGTGACTAAATCAGCTAGTATTGTGACTGAAACCTTTATTGAAAAACATTTCTTTGGCGTATCAACAATGTAGATATTTCACTCTTTACACCAGCATCAATACCAGTTTGTATCCTACAAATGATTTTACGTTTGTTTGTTTTTCCTGTTTTAAATAAATCATGTTATCCTACCTGTTATACCACAGTAAATCCCGAATTTATCCCAAAAGACTGTCATTCTCAGGCGCTACGAATTCTAATAGTGTACGCTATCCCAACAATCTTTTTAAACCACTGTACTTTAATCGTCCATGCCAGTATTGCCCATATACATGTATCTCGTGTAAGGTATTGCAAGTGAACCAATGAAACAACAATAGAATTATTGACTGGGTGGGTTCACTGGGAGGGAACACACTTGTTCTGGTTACAATAAAATGACTTACGACACAACTGAACTCTTTACTCTGAGTGTATGAAGATGAGGGAAGAATGTCCTGATGAAGATTGTGTATTGTCTGTCTCATTGTTCTTGACTCTGTCAGATAAGTTACGGTACCTATTTATAGTCACGTCGGCGTTGAATTAGGGAAGCATACATTTACCGTTCGATGTTGAAAATTTGTATAGAGTTACTTTGGACGCAATGGTAATAACAGAATTTCAGTGTGAATCACAGCAGGGTACGTTTCACTCCAGTATTTAGGATCATTCCTCAGCATCAGGGGTAAAACCTGGCTGAGGTGATCAGAGTAGCACATATAATGATGGCGGATGGCACCGTATTAATTCTCATATTGTGTGCGTAGACACCGAAGCGGTTGGTTGGGTGCATGTGAGGTGTGGGCGGTTACTGGGGGAGGGTTAAACGAAGATTGCTAGGAATGAAAATGCAGGCGACGCTGCTTGTTTTCGATTTCACTTCCATCCTCGTCTGTAATAATGCTTTTTTTTTTAAAGATTGTTACCTGTGTCTGACATAACCAGGGCAGGAACAATAAGCCGTCTCCGGTGGGGGGGGGGGGGGGGGGGGGGAGAACGTTTTGGATAAATCCCACAGACATTCCTCAATCATGTACAAAAAAAAAAGATAAATATACAACAGACGGGTCTTGTAGCAATACACTTGACTTACGTCTGCACAAAAATTCAACAGTTATGATATGTATAGGGCCTACATTCGATAGATCAACACCAGCCAAATACCCACGTGCAACCGCCCACGGAGGTCGTAGCACTGATGACAAACCACTGTAGGCCTGTAGGTCGGTTGCACAAATGTTCCGAGCATCACACGAGATATCTCGAAATATAAGATAAGATACGTATATAGGTTTTGATCCAGTGTATCCTCCTTCAGTCATTCCATATCGAGGGCGAAATAATTATTCTTCAGATATGCGTGGCTTCCCACAAAGTTGTTCACAACGGGTAGATGATTACAAGTTTATAGCCCTCCTGGACATGACGTTATTTAACGGTACTTAAAATTCGAGTCGAGATTTTGACCTCACGCCAAGAGGCAAAGAGATCACCCATTGGGTTCTGGCACGTTCCGTTTATTAAAGACGAAATATGAAAAAAAAAATATATATCATAACAATTGAAATTTTTGAATTATCTTGTTCTTGCGTGCAGAGAACTATTAAGACGAAGTAATCGTCGAATTATGATAACAGTTCCGAACCAATGACACATGGTACTATATCTGGTTGCTCATTGATAAGGAAACACGTCAGCACGTTAGGCCTAAAAAAAATTAGCATGTATATTAGCAATATGGGGAATGGGGAAATTTGATGTAATGGCTAACTTTCCCAGGCTTTTTGTGTTAAACATGTGCTGTAATTGCTCTCTCGCAGTGTGCTCTCGTGACGTTTTCGAATTACACACGTAGAGTGCCAAATCAATGGCATACGTACACACTGGATAAAATCTGTCACGGGACGGAAAAGGTGTGTACGTTAATAGGCGAGCTATTCTTCATCTCGAATGAGTAAAGTCCGGGTCACACTAGCGCGATGCAATACGCAATTGAACTTTCAACTAAATTAGTGAAAATTGAGTTGATCATAGAAGATGTTCACAATAAAATAGCGTCATAATTTCTCTCAATCCTGGTTTTCTTGAAAAAGAAGAATCGATTTCGTAGTTCACATTTTGCGTTCATTAATGTAAACGGCAATTCAAGTTGCACAAATTTAGTTGAAAATTGAATCGGGTGTTGAATCGTGCTAGTGTGACCCGGACTTAACTCCATGCGGCAATGAATGCCGGTGCTTTATCGTATAGACCATGCGCGCATTTTAATAAACTGTGGCACGGACAGCAGTGTGAAAATAAATTGTCCGATTACGTGCAGAAATTAAGTGGCCTCTGTCGATAATCAGTGAAAGCCGATCACGCCCTATGCGAGAAAGCTGCTTGTCCTAAAACTCACTGCATGCGACTAGAAAGTCTGACACAAATAAATATGCGGAGAGGGGGGGGGGGGGGGGGGGTCATCAATCGGACAGAAATAAATATGGTCGAATGTCATGGATATACCTCATATTGAGATCATAATGATGTCATTACAATTTGATTTCAAAATATGTCTTAAAGCAGTATTTCGAAGTTTTATTTGTTTGTGTGTTATATATACATATATATGAATGGAATGTAAATCGTAAACGAACACGAATTCGTGGCATTCAATTGGGTTGAACTTAATGGAATCTTATATGACTATACTTGACGTTTTACTGTGTCTAAGTGATCCTTACGGTGTATCATGATCGGGAAAAAGATGCGATATCGGCTGCTTCAACAACCCACGTCACCCTCATACACCTGCGCCTCAAATGCGCCACTTCCTATACAAGAAAATAACACTACGGTCACCCACTTCAAGGTCAGCCATCAGGAACAGGACGTGGAGAGTTTGTCTTGGAACCAATCACGGCGAAATTTCAGCCTGACGATCCGACCCTGTCCCTCCATCAGTTTCAAATCGCTCTATCCGTTTCTTTTGTCGGTTAGAAAGTCTCTGGGTGGCATTCTCACATTTAAACAATTGTCTCCGTATACGTGAAAATGGGACAAGACAATTCACTGAACTAGTTTACTAGTTGACAGATATTTCTCGCAGGTATAGTACCTTCGTAGAAGTGGTTTGTGTACATGAGCCCACAGCTAAAACGTGAGAGGGTAAAACGCGTACACGACTTTTTTTTCAGTCTCGCTAAAAGGTAGTACTTTTTTTGGTCACATGATTACAGGAACCAAATCTCTTCCAACATCGTGTTCCCAGTACATACTTTAGAATCAGCTATGAATTGAATGGTATACTCATATGCCAAGACGAGTCGTAACGGTTTATTTCATAGCAACGACTGCATTTCCAGATCAAACATGATTCAAAAATATCTTTCAGGGTATGTCTGTGGAAACCGTTGGTGTGGGGGCATGAGGAACATGAAGGTCACATGTATTGCTAACACATCATCATAAAAAATATCCTTTGCAATTTAGTGACATACGACAGAACCTACGCCGACCAAATGACAACCTGAATGAACAACGAACCAGTTGCATTGCGTTATCGATGATATTGAAAATTTATCTGGGTTTGGTTTTACTATTTTTTTCTTCTTCTGATACAGGAATAAATCCAACTCGAGTGTTTCCGTCGATTTAACTTTGAGATTCTTAATTACTGATCTGCTAGACCTATCAACGAGGCGATCAACACGCCACTTGTATAATCTATATATATATATATATATATATATATATATATATATATATATATATATATATATATATATATATATATATATATATATATATATATATATATATATATAGTAACAATATAACAACAAGATAGCTTACCTTAAAGTCACACGTTTTTCTGGTATTATCTTCATTGCCCAAACCCAATCGATATTGCACAAGCAGCTCTCTGCATCATTTTTTTTTTCCTTCTTGCAGTGCAACTTGTAACAAATTGTTGTTCTCATTGAACCAGGCCACTGCAAAATTCCTTTTTCTTTATCATTCTACAGAACCTTTCATGAGTGATATTATCTCTCGTACCACTTGTATACATATTAGTCTCACAAATAGATCTTTATCAGCCATTGTTCAGAAGTGATCATCACAGCGGACGAATTAACCCCCTTCTCTCAGTTTGCCCTTTTTACGTTTTCGATCAAAGTCGATAGGATACGGAATATTTATTTGGAAGTTCACAAGTCAGGGTGATATTTCACCTCTAACATATATTTATGTTTGAGATTATTATCGTACAAAATTGTTATCTCTTTGAGGTGACTCATTCGTTATTGGTTTAGGCACTTAAATGTAGATATCGCGATTGCAGGTTTCAAGTATCGCGATGTATGAGTCATTCTCTCACGCGCCATTAACCTTCATATAGGCAAACACGATATCACGACCTCTCTATTACTCTTTCAACTGGAAACGACACAGCTTCAAAAAATAAAAAAAAAATGTGGCGCATTGGAATCAAAAATATATAATGTATGTAAATCTAGCGATTGCGGATAGGGTAAAACGAAAGTTTTCGTATGCAACTTTAGTTATTAAAACAGATTCAACTTTCCCAAGTAAACTACAAAAACGATGTGACCGTGGGCCTCCTGATAGCCCACGTCGGACTGTGAAAGTGGTAGCCTGGCTTACCCGCATTTCCTTTCTTTGTCGACTTTCACTCACGAGGCTAAGCACTTGTCCTGAACATGACCTGCTTGAAACCACGAAATTTGAGAAACGGTTGTATTAATATACTGTGCCCAGGAGTGAAAATCATCTCAGCGTGGAGTGAGGTAGACGAACACAACGAAGTTTGCCTAGCTTATTTGTATCTGTGATTTCCCCGACGCAACCTCTGATCTACGATTGGAGCTAATACATAACCTGTTCAGACCTGCTATTGAGGTCGACAGCGCATCCTTATAAGGCACATAAAGGTACATCTAATCAGGTCACATTTCACCACCAACCCCTCCCCCCGAAGAAAAAGTATAAGACGAGCTCCTAACCCAGATTTGTGGGTCAAAGATCCCCCTCGTCAGACCATCAGTCAATTTGGTAAACTTTCAGGTAAACATTGACCCCAAAACTACCGAGAATACACCCGACATCTCACACTTTGACCTAATTTGTTTTCAAGAGTGTGTCATTGGACATACAAGAAACACACATACATCCACGGAAGTTATACCGACTTACACAAATCAATACATCGTTAATATGTTAAACAGTGAGCTCTTTGCACGAAAGCCAGAAGGGACAAAGTGCAATTCTTTGTCTATATGGCTATTCTATGACTATATCTGTATTTGCATGTGATTGTTATAGGCTAATCTTTATCCAAAATCAGGAGCAATATCCTCATCCTGGGGTCACTTCTCATATATTCGTTTACAATCGAAACATGTCGCACTTCACAACGTAAACAGTTGCCCAGTAGTTTAATGTCGAAGAGGATATGTATGTCAACTATAAATTTATCCAAGTGGTCGACGCAGACATCAAATTTGCATACAAATGTTAAGATTGTACATTGTTCTAAGAAAATGACCATGCTTCAAATGTAAAATGTAAGTCAGTCATAACGATGTCGATCTTTCCAATTCGAAAAGCTGTTAAATATCTAACTATTCTCCGACATCTTTTCATTCCGGCAACGAAGTATACCGACCTGTGTGTGTGTGTATTACTTTTCTGACGTCATCGATTTTTTCCTTCAGGTGTAATAAGTTAAACTGTTTTATTTTTTGACGGGGAACGATTACGGTAACTAAAAGCTATTCCTGCTACAAAAGGTTGTCAAAGATCAATGTTTACCTTCATATTACATACATCAAACTACGGTATGATGTAAAGTCAGGGGAACGCGCTCCTGATTCTAAAGCTTAGGCACAATGCATCTTTGAAAACTCTACTTCTTTGAAACGTTTAATAAGTGCTCATTTCCAAAATCAAAGTGCCAAAGAAAAAAAAAAAATCATTCACAGGTGCTCTTCAGCTTGAAATATGGTTCCATTACTCGAAAAAATCATTTCAAATAAACACCTGAAAGGTGAACACCTTTCGAGGACGCTGTAAAGATCACTGGCCATGAGATTGCGTTACAATGGGTACTTAAAAGAGACCGTCTTAACAATCAGGTTTAATTTAATACGGCAAAACTTAGAGCAATGGAATTTAAAAGGTTTGATTTTTCACACATTAACCTGGAAAAAATGGCAGGTAGCGTATATTATCACAATTAGATGGGAAGAGTTTTCATTAAAGGTTTTCTTTTTTCTCCATTGTAAGTTACCGCACAGTTTAAACAGAAGTACTAAAAAGGCTGTCTTTGCTTTTGAGAACCTAACTTCAGAATCACAAGGACACTACTTTAGGCTCAGGCCAAATGATTGACGATTTTGTGTTTAATTCCTCCAGGAAATTAAAAGCATAGTAGTGATAGGGACCCAAGTAGGCCTGCAAAGTGTTTCAGAAGTCTTTTGCTGTTATACTCGCTAAGGTCTTATTAATCACGCAATGATGAATCGCCAATAATATACACAATGGATCAGAGCTACACAACAAGAACAATGACTAGCCTGATAAGAGATTAAAGGCAAAAATGTATGAGAACACCAGGACTGCTTAGAAACTCGGTAACTACGAACATGGTTGAAGGTTTTACGACCACATGGTTGTCGTCACATTGGAGACATACAGTAAGTTCACCCATACATGAATATCGATGTATACAGAAGACAATTTTTGCTCTACTTTACAGGAATATATTAATTTGATTGTGAGAGGTCTTATAAAACAGTACGTATAATCTGAGTGGGGTAACAGCTTCAGTAAAAGCAAGGTGGATCGAGACACGGCAGACTCTTACTTACTTCATTATTTACATTTTTAAAGTTGAAGACACTTTCAGGTGATATTCATTTGAAACACACCCATCAAATACTAACGGTTTGAGAAGAGGTAGATTTAAATATCACTTACTCTTGTTTAAAGTAAAATAAATGATGTAGGTATAAGCTAAGCGTTGAAATATTCATATTATTGAGCTTGGGTCTTTTTTAGCTTACACGGGCGAAACGCACTGCCAACGTTATGTTTTAGTTTAATTCATTCTAAGTGCATCGAGTAACGATGTAAATTTCGTCGAGCAATATTTATGAGAACTTCCTTTTAAGAATTTGATTAATTTCACGTCTTATGTTGTCTGGTATTGATCGTAACCATTTGACTCCATTATGATTTCATAGCATTCCCTTAGTTCGTCGCTTGAGTGTGCAGTGTACTTCATATTTCCAACATTTATTTTAATTTCTACATATTTGCTTATACTTGGTGGGTTTTACCTTGAACTTCTTCACCTCTCTGATTTCACCTCTCTGAGAAAGCAAGAGAGACTCGTTCGAGAATGAGTGGTCGACCTCGGAGGCAGATGTAACTCAATTAAGAAACTAAACTACAGATCCATCTTCCAGGATGGTAAGATTGCATGTGAAGGGGGGAAATCAACCCCACTAATTCTGCAGGCATCTATGGACGAAAAACCACATCATTATACAAAAAAAAGGAATATACTACAGTATTTATTGGTCAAATGCGACTTCTACATACAGGAAAACCGCACGGTAGCTTGGAAAAGGATCACTAAATACAGTGACCGTCCATCCTGTTGTAACACGTGATACAAATTCCCATGAGAACATGTCCGGATAAATGTAGTTAATGCAGAAATCCAAAGTAAATGAGAATCGTTACGTACGAATTCGAAGTTCGCACTATGGAAGTATACGCAAACACACTTTTCTCAACGAGGGATACGGTATATGGGTTCTTTGTGTATCGCTTGTGATTATAATTTCTGAGTTAATTTATCAGTGTATGATAGTCATAGGCCTATCACTTTATTTGCTCAACGATTAGACGGATTACACTTCTTTTCCTTAAACTCCTTGTAAGTTGCATTGTGAATGAACTTCAGGTGTCACAAGCTTTCGATGAAAAATTTGTACCGAAATCATCCAATGAAACATCAGCGACAATGCCAACTCTGGGTACAAATGTTTCAAAGATTGGTAAAAGATTTCGAAATGACACAAGCATCTGATAATACCAGAAATGGTATGGATAGGCTCTGTGCTTCCTATGTAACCGTATGGTAGTAAATGGCGTTATCTATATACTGATCATATGCATAGGATCATGTAAAACGTACATAGCTATTGTCGTTACGTACAGGTTGTCATGAAGTATGCTAACTGACGTATATGCACATACCATTGTCTTTGCAATGTAAAGGACATGCTCGTTTCTGTAGAAACTACAAAATACTAAAACTATAATATCACATTTTGCTTTATAGATAATTTTGACTTTAATGCTTCATAAGAAGAAGACATTTGATTTTCAGTAAAGACATTATTGGTCCGCTATTCTATCTTTTCTTTTAAAAGTGACTTACTCCTCTATTTTGCCAGTTTATTTTTCTCTACTACATGTCCTACATTACAATAGTTTAAATAATGTTTTACATTATTTCGCTCCTAAAAAACGGACCTTTAAAAGGAAAAATAGTTGCGTTGATCGAACATTGTAACAGTTTGTCTGCCACTTAGTATGCTTATCTGAGTTATGATTTACGTTACCTGCCATGGAGCAACATTAACAATTGGTAATTAAATCAAAATAAAAAAGATCTCGTAAAGAGAAAGGAAGAAAGCATTACTACAATAAATCCTGAGCAGCATGTATTTTACACTTTGTCAGATGTGTATTGCATAAGAAGCATACTTTTACAGTACGCGTCGGATGTGTATTGCCTGAGTAATATATTTTACAATGCGTCACATGTGTATTGCATGCATGAGTAATATATTCTACAGTGCGTCAGATGCGTATTGCCTAACTGACATATTTTTCATTGCGCGCCAAAGTGCATCGCCTTATACTTTTATATTGCGTTGGATGTGTATTGCTACGCAACATACTTGTTACAGGAAGTCAGCTGTGTATTGCTTGAGAATAACATACTATTTACAGTGCGTCACATGTGTATTGCCTGAGCAGCATACTGCGGTAGTTCAGATGTGTGTTTTGTCTAAGTAACATACATTTTTGACAGTGCTTTAACCTTCCATTAATGACCATTAACAACTTCATCAATTGCTTATTCTTGGCACCATCCCGACACTAAAGTGATTCTTTTAAGTTTTCAACAATGTCAAACATGGCTCGTTCATGCGACCATTCATTTACCGGTTAATGGTTAGGAACACTTACCGATAAATGATTCACGCACTCAGCCTAGTTTTTTTCCGGGTTCAGTCACCAAACCATCACCAAACAGCCTGTCCGTTTCCTAACCGATGAAGGCAGAGTTAGTTGTTTGTGAATAAGTTGCATATAAGAAATTTAGTGGTACACCTTTCTGATGGAGAAAGTGATGGTTACAGGAAACCAAGTTGTTTCCACTATCTTCGTTACCAATTTCTACTTTTTACTAAGTCTCACAAATTATCAATGATCTTTACCTTATCATAATGGCTTAAATCTACACGATAGGTCTATAGTTGGTGTAAAAATGTGGAACTCCCTTTATGTAACGGTATTGTGAAATGCGGAAGTGTGACTAGGGGCCTACATTCAGAAAACAATTGGAATACTACCTTTCTAAAACTTCTATTGACTCGTCTGTTTTCCTTTTGTTTCTACTTTTCGGTCAGCTAAATTCCTCTTTAATTGTTACAACGTATTTTTTTCACTTCGTATTTAAGGATGGCAAGGTAAATAAGTTCCACCTGGCATCTTGTCATCACTCCCCCCGATCTTTTTTTTTTTGTCTGCTCTAGTATCTACTTATTGTGTGATCATGTTCCAAGATTTTGTGTTTCCAATTCAGGAAATTATATTCTAAGTTTAAGTTTACTTATCAATTATAGCGTTACATAATCAAAGATTTTTTGCCCCACTCTATTTATTCCTGTGTCCCAAAATTATGACAGGTAAAAACAAACAGCAAACACAGCAAACTTCAGTAAAATAGAAATTTACTTTTATAAGAGATAACAACTTTGGGTTGAAACTTTTATTTTACCCCAGTTCCTCATGTCCATGCAGTTTGGCTATATGATGACATGATACTAAGACATTCATGTGGTACTTTTTCCCACTAAGAAACTTTAATTACTAAGTAATTAAAGGGAATACGGCGTTTAGAACACACCAACATGGCATGCAAAGAAAATAGCTTTGCCACCATCGTTAAACCATTCAGTCTCATCAATACACATCTGTTTAAGTTTCATCTCGTCAAAACACTATGTATGTGATGAGTAACGGAAGATGCATCATTTGAATTTTGGAACATTATTGTTCAGTAACGAATAACTGAATTTCTATCTGTGAAAATTTTGAAACTTATTTCTTGAAAAGAAGGCCATTTTCCATCCTTATTTTCAGTGATCTATCAGTATATACCCACAAACATTGGTTTTAAAAATATGCCTGTTTTCTTAAAAACAACCGCCATAAATATTTCCCTTTAAGGTATACACTACATTTCCAAGCAAATGTCCCCCGTACAATTTATTTCTTTGATATCAAATTACAACTACAGTTTACATATTAGCTGAAATTGTTTCAAATGCTAGACTCTGTAATTTGTCTACATGTAACATTTCAGTGTTGAAAATATACTTGTAAAGAAAAAAAATCAAAATATTTATAAGGTGTGTGTTAGTGTATGGTAGATTACATAGCTACACATACTTTTTTATACTTCCCTCAATAGTCTAATTATCGGTAAGTAAAAAAAGAATCGCGTGATCTTGATAGATCGTAATTAACTAGGACACTATGGAAAACGTCACGAGGAAGAGCCGCTTAATGGGGACAAACTCATCAAAGAATTGTGTCTGATATTCCATAATTTCCATTTATGTGTTCAATCCAGAACATGACATTGTGGACCTATATTAGCGGCCACCTGTGAATAATGTACAGATATATATCGCCAAACTTTCCAAGACTTCTTTGACACAACAACTGACATTCAACCTTGTTTTTAAATGCAATTGGAAGTACATAAAGTCTGACTCTTGAACCTTCAAATAGACCCTTTAAAATTATAGCAACCAACAGCAGCAATTTGCCACGATCTTCTTCTGTTCAATTGACTAACTTGCTACACATGCATTTAAGGAGGTTTCTGTGTCAATGATCGCAATATCTTTCAGTATAAAGCGATAATATTACCAATCTTTACATTTTGTCATTATTTGTAATATCAATGTTTACTGTTATTTATATGCTTCACGAATCGCCCGCCCGTTTCTGGAATTCATATCATATATACAAACGAGAGGGCAATGGACTGAGCAGTTACTAAAATAGAATGGCTTGGCCGTAAGCTATTTAGGCCAATATATCTCTGCCATGTGTGTTCGCTTTGTGAGAATAAGTATAGGGCATACTCAAGTAATATCTACCTATAGCGGAGAGAGCGAAGAACTATAGGTGAGACGAGACGGATTGTTCGACTACAGTCATCCATAAAGGGTGCACTAGACATCATAATATTATAGGTTTTGTACGTATATGTACATTCATATGTACATACAGCTTTCTTTTCCATTCATTCCGAGGATCTCATAGTGCTTTCTTTTGTTTTCTCTTCCTCAACCGTAACCTTAACAATAGACTGTCTATTGTTAATCTTGAGAGGACCGGAGAAATCTATTGAATTTTCTACAGAGGACCTGAAATCTATTGTTTCGGTCCTCGATGCTACCCGAAAACAAGGGCAAATACACACCCAACGTACACACACACCCCCCACACACACACACACACGCACACGCACGCACGCGCACACACACAGACACAGACACACACATATATATATGTATATACATATGTATGTATGTATATATATATATATACTTCCTACTTATACTTCTGTTCTGTACACTGGGGAGTCCAGTAAATGCATGGGCGGTGAATACTTGATACTGTTTGGTCTGCTAAAATATTTGCTTGGAGATAAGGAACATTCGTCAGTTCTGCAGAGTGCCTGTCATTCTAAAATGTCAACGAGGCTTATATATGCTAACAAATTGTTTCTCTTATTCAAAGCAAAAACTGCACATTCAGGAAGGGTTTTCGCTAGAGAGCGTTTAACTATTGAGGCACTGATTATGAAGTATGCAGAACAGGAAGAAAAACAGTGTAAAAATTTGAAGGAACGGAACCATGCAGTCTCATTGCACGGGTTCTACTTGCATATAGTACGATTGCCTGTTCGTTTTAGCTTCGCCTTTTTTTCACCAACCCCACCGGTTAAAAGTACACTGATACGAACTGAGTACAAAAATGAACTGTTTTACTCCAGCAGATAGGCGCTGTTACTTCATGGTCATTTGAAATGAATTGAGCGTGACAAATATGTAGACTTAATTCGCGTACAGGTTAACGTATACCCCATACAAGTTTTGCTTCAAGATACAAGGCAAATCGCGGTTTAAAAAGGGTTTCAAAACAATACTTGAAAATCACAGAACAAGTTCCCATGATAGATATTCTGCAACCGTTGTCCAAGATAGCGTACAGATGTGAGAAAAGATAAGTCACGTCAAGCCGGTCGATAAAGCACTAATGTTGAACTTCCGTCATTAGAAAGTTTTCTTTATGGTTTAGGCCTACCACTGAGGGATATAATCGGTTATTCTCTTAAAGTACCAAAGGTTATAAACGTGTGTGTGTGGGGGGTGGGGTGGGTGGGGGGTGGGGTGGGTGGGGGGGAGGGAGGATATGATGAGTTTTGCTCGCTCGTTTGTACTTGTGCCATGGATGAGTTTCTTTTTTGTACTCTTTAGTGATTCAATAAACTTCTAATCCTAGAGGAGGAGCCTACTAGACAAACTCGTGGATAGCAGGCCATGTTTAAAGCACTGGATGTCGTCATGTGTACTGTTTACGCGTTTCCGATGTGCAAAAAGAGAAAAAAGAAAACAACCTGTGCAGTTACAACGACAAGTTGCAGTTTATTAGGTAACATATGCTAAATTCCACCACGTCCCTTCCCCTCCCTCCAAGTCAGAACATCCGTGTGGTTAAAACAGAAAGAAAAAAAAAGAACACAAATACGGCATCACCCAAAGTAGTCCTATTGTCGAACAACAACTTAGGCTACGTAAACCCGAAGTTAAAAACTGGCCCACCTGCAGCAAAGCTCCGACCGAAGTTTTGATGTGTTTCCTCAAGTGACCTGCAGCCATGCCGTAAAGAATGAGGCCTATAGGCCTGCATAATATCGGAATATAGGATTTAGAAAAGTTGACGGAAGTATTTCTAACGTTATCTATACGTAAGCATCATAAGTTCTAGTGTCGTCATTGACTATAACCAACATTATGGATACAACTAGGCCTATATCACACTACTCGAATTCGAGTACGTGATTGCCACGAACACAGAGAATGTTTCGGGTGTAGGTCATTCGTGATATGTGAGAATCGTGACGTAGGGTTTGGCACATCATAGAGGCAATATCTGCCAAAGAGACTCCAAGCTGGAGGCCGTCATTATTAGAAAATAGTAAAGACTCCCCCAAAAAAGAGAAAAATAAAAGAGGGACGCGAAAATGGATGACGGAGATTTCACGTTATACGTAACTGCTACACTTGTCGTCCCAAAGTTTGATTTCGCCATGTATACTGTAGCAATGACTACCTCATATCCCTCATATCCTTTGGAAGCCTATACGTCAAAGGAATGTAGGTCTATTTGACTTGTCGGAATAAACGCACATACTAATTTGACAACATCCATACATACATTTTTTTTATATTTTGCACGGTTAAGTACAGTTGAGTAAACGGCGAGTACCGACGCGATATGAACGATGGGGTGGGGGGGTATGGGGGATGTATGAGAATGGCATTTTATCGCTCCAATTGCAATCATTCAAAACATCCTTGTCATGTTAAAAAAAAGAAAAAACAAAGTCAGCCAACAGCAGTTCATCTTGCTAATTAATTATCACGTGGTACGGTGTCGGTAAAAAGAAAATGCACGTAGCATTTTGAAGAGTGTGTCAAAGTCTTAACAAAAACGATTTATAAATTGTTTTCAATGTGAAAAATCACACACTTGTTTCTAAATGAATAGGCGTACTGCTATGGTCTTTGAGATGTTTTGTTAAAACAAAAGAAAAATGATACTTCACATGTTTTAAGTATTACGTCCACAATCGTGGGATGTGATACCAAAAACCGTAGCCTTTTTCTGCATCTTAATTGGATCACATGTAGTGAACTTTGTATCTTTAATTTTATTCCACTCAGTCAGCTTAGTAAGCTTTATCACTTATGTACATCTTTTTAGCTTTGATAAATGAGTATATGTTCATCAATCTACGGAAGTCGTTTAACATGATAAGACCCCTCCAGGTTATCATGAAATAATAAAAAATAATAAAACGAAGAATCATCGTATCATCGCCGAGGGGTTGCGCTTATCTGTAAGGTTTTCAAACCTGTCTATATCGTGTACGCTACCGCGTGGTGAATTCTCCTCGTTCATCATTTATCCCGAATGGGATGGCAAAGTTGCTGTACGGTGAAATAGATAACGTGGTGATAAGCAAAATCTATAGCAGAACTATGGGACCCTACATGCTGAAGTCTATGCGTATGATTGCCGTGGCTGAACGTACCCGATAGACCTAAGTTGGTTTCAAATGTGACAAAGAATGGTGATGCGTTTGTCGGGGTGGGGGGGGGGGGGGTTGGGGCAGCATGTACTAGTCCATTATCTTTCATGAGAGGGCATTCTTTACAGCAGTCAACAATGTTATGACCCCTTTCACAAGTTAGATATACTTTGCTTTCCACGGCAGAAGACAGGTATTCTTCTGCTTATAGTATTCATCCTGTTTTCTTTTCTCGTTTGCAGATGTTTCATTAAAAGACCACACCATTATTGCTATTTTTTTTTAATCCTAACGTCGCATGCCGACACCAATCAGTTTTCGTGACTGACTTAAATACTTGATCTGGCACTTAAAGTTGCCCTGATGTGTCATTAAAAACTTTTTTTTTTTTGAATTCCTGAAGCTTGTTTGAACGTGCGGCAACTAAAGTAAGACAGCGATCCTTGCCAAAGTAGCCACTGTAGGCTCAGTCAGCATCACCCGGGGCCGACCTGCCCCCCCCCCCCACCCCAAGATCGCTTACTCTTCAGTGTAATGCTAATTAGGCCACCCATAAGACGACGGAGGCAACATTGGTATATCGAGGAAGGAAGAAGTTCGAATTCCGCAAAAAGAAGTATAAGAAAATACATAAAATAATTATAATAATAATAATTAGAAGAATAAAGTGAAAACTTAAAGGGAAATAGGGCTTTTAGAATACACCAACATGACATACAAAAGAATATTGTTGTAACCATTGTTACACCATTCAGTCTCATCAATGAACATATGCCAAAGCTTCATCTCCTCAAAACATTATGCATATGATGAGTAACGGAAGATGCATCATTTGAATTTTGAAAAGTTTGGGTGAACAAATTAGTGTTGAGTGAAAATGACTTAATTTCTGTCTGTGAGAAGCTTATTTCTTGAAAAGAAGGCTACTGTCCTTCCTTATTTTGAATAATCTATCACTCTACGTCCACAAACATTGGTTTCGAAAATGTGGACGTTTTCTCTAACACAAACGCCCTATTTCCCTTTAAAGAAAGAAGCCAAAAATACCAGTGGGACGGGAAAAGGCCACTCGACTGAAATTATAGTATTTCTAAGCTCTCCATTTTTCCAACTGTTGTGTGTTTGATCACAGTGTCATGAAACTCGTGGTTTTTTTTTTTTTTTTATGGGGAAGTTCACATATGTACGAGTCAATGGAAGTCCGGTTTGAATTTCACAAGTAGCACATATTGATACCCGTTAGGCTATCATATCGAGGCCCAAACCATATATTCGTATGATGGCATGAAAAGGATCGAGGGTCTGTGACCCACTTTTCATATGACATAAAAGGAAGGTTTGGGATCCTTACATAGGCGTGTACCTCAGCTCAACGGATGCATAGTTGAGCCTAATGGTGCCATGAAAATACATTCAAACGACCCTAAATTAAGTGCTTCACAGTTTTGACGGGTTGCTCGGCATCTTGCGCATTTATACGATATTATCTACTATATGACCTATTTAAAAAAAAAAAAAGGAAAAAAAAAAACAAAAGCGTCTACAAGGGCAAAATATTTTTTTCAAACATGCAGGTAGCCTAACGTCAGTCTATATCCAATCTATCGAGGACCTTTTGCATGCAGTTGTAGGCCTAAACTACAACAAGGTTCACTTCAAGGTTCGTTACAAGAACTCCTTCCAAGATAATATGCAACTCAGTGACGCGCAGGTGCATGGCCACCGCGAGTCGTGATTTCATAAAAACGGTGATCATAAAGCAAAATTTAAGAATATCACGATGATACGGGGCATCAGGAGGGAAAACGAGAATTATGGTGGAGGCTTTAGCAGTTACACAAATTTATCACTATATATCTGCATGGGGAAAAAAGTCGTTTCAGCAGTATGGACCTACACACAGTCACTAATTCTTGCAGATCAAACTTTGTACCATATATATCGGGCAACACAAGTATATGTAAACAACCACACTTGAGCTGATTCACGAGAGATCGCAAAGAGCTCAGAACACATACCGTATATCTCCCTACCACTAATCGATACCCTAGGATGGACATGTTCCGCTTACCAAACGATGCTGAAGTCGATCAAGCAGCCATTTGATTGATGTAAAGAAAAAAATTCTCTACATTAACTTAAATAAATACAAAGATTATTTATGTAACACTCGAGACGGTGACAAAATTTGCTGCTGGATTTCGATAAACAAAGACACCTTTAGCGCACTCTAAGTCATACACGAACGAACATACACAAAACGTAAATGTGTTAGTCTTCAAACAAATTGAACTTACCTTAGCTGTAACGATATAGTACTGCACCGGGTTCCAATGATAAAAGCGAAAAACAAAAACAAAAAAAAAATCCACCCACTGCGTCTTTCGAAGCACAAATACAAATAATATTCACTTACAAAATCGCAGTGACGAAAAAAAATAATAAAACACAAAAAACAAAAGCGAAACGTAAAAAATAAAACTTTGGTGTCCTCTTTTTTAAACTGTATGTAAGGTATGTGAAGCCAATAGAACCATCCGAAGAAGTGACTGTAAGCCTCTGTGTTTAGTTCCAAACAGGCTTTCCCTTTGACGATATCCGTTTTAGTCTCAAGCGGAAAAAAGGTTACGTTTGGAAATTTGCTTTGATCCCGTGCACGGCAATAATTCTGATTCACCCGGCAGACACAAAAGACATCGGAAACATATTACGTTGTCATATACGGTTAAATCCAAGTTTAACCGAACAGTCGGCAACTGCCAAACTATTACTTTGTTGTTTACAGATGAGCTCACCGTACAAGGCAAGTTAAGTTCAACTTGGCAAATGGCTGGATATGTTCAACCTGCAGGTACAGTGTGTTTATAAAACTGTGAAACTCAGAATGACCCTGGAACAAATTAGGTCGGATGCAATATTTCTTTCTTTTTTTTTTAACTTCTTTTTCCTTTACAGTGAAAAACACCTTTAACCTCTGGGCGGTTAACTTTTTCGAGACGAGATTTTGGTTAATATTTGTACGCTTCTCCCATCAATACTAACTTAATGTTTATACACATTTCTTGGCTATAGACAGTTTTCAAAATCAAAAGATGATAAGAAGTTCAAGTAAATATTGACGTTTGTTTTGTGATAATATTGACGTTACAAGGGGGGGGGGGGGGAGGTCTTAGTTGAACTTGGATTCGGTGTGATTTGTTTGATTTTCAGGAACATCAGAACGAGATTTTCATGTTCTGCAGTATGATGGATAGTACCCTTGTGAAATCCACATACTTAAAAAGCGTGTACTATGCCAACGCACCATTCAATTTTAACGTAACTTCGTTACGTTTCCTTCCTTTTTGCTTATTTGTTTGTTTCTTTATTATCATTTTTTTTTGTCATTTCTTTATTACGGTTTGCTATTATTATCTTTCATATTTTTTAGGTGCCTCACGGAAAGGTACACCTGTGTTGGTTTCTTGAGGAGTTTAGGCCCGAAGACACTCGACGAATCCTTCTGAAAAACTTCCTGCTGTTGAGGTGGCGTTATATCGGTAAATCGTCCGACAAATTAAACAGCGACGCCCTTACACAAGTTGGCTGTGCGTTAATTAAATGCATCATGAGAGCGGATTCAAACTCCAATTCAGGGTGTGAGAACGAACCCGTAGGTATAAGTTCCCTCAACTTTCGGCCGCGTTTCGGCGTGAAGTGTGCAACGGTGCAACATACACCTCATGCAGGCAAATATGAAAACAAACAATACTTATCTCAACACTGAAAAGCTGCATAACCTGTCAAAACATCCTTTTCCGTTACTTTTCTGTGATTTTTATCTGCATTTAGAAACCCCCAGATTTTTGACGGTTTGCCTCTGTTTCCGTCGTTAGAAGCACTTTTCGTGTGATTCCTAGGGGTGGGTTTGCCAAGTTTGATAATGCCTAGCTGAGCAGCAACATTGCCCGTAGTCTACTAACACCTGTTGGAATAGCCTAAATTGTGAGTCACTCTGCGCATGAGCGCAACTGAGTATTGTTCAACGGAATAGTGAATTCAAGCCAAAACCTTGACTGAAACTAAAATAGTTTGCCATGTTGTTGATGATGATGATATGATGTTGATGTTGATGATGATGTTGATGATGATGATGTTGATGCGGATGATGATGTCGAAACGAATTTTGTGTGTGCGGGGATGTCGAAATTCCTACTATTGTTTCCTTTTCCCACAAATTTGATTCCTCGTTATAGCTTTCGGCCAAGTGTGGTTGACTGAATCAGAGTATGATTCACTCTAAATTAGCTACGACAGGGCTTCAGTTCCTGGTGATCCGTCCCGCGGTGCTCTGGGACATGTGTCTGGATCATGTAAGTCAGATCATTCAATGAGCATTGACATTTACACGTGGTACTAAAATATCCCCACAGAGTTGAAGAAACTGACTCGTGCATGCGACAAAAGCAGCTGTTACACAGAGTTTACATTATCATGATTACGTTCTACTACACTAGTTTACACAATTGTGATCGGAGTTGCTCTCTAGCCAAAGCCTTTACTTGACCTGTTTTAAGTTCAGTTTTTACTGTAAGTAACTGAGCTTGATAAAAGCCAGGATCACAGTATCCCATGACTATTTTTCAATGCTTCTGTAAATCGGTTTATATATATATATATATATCGAAAAAAAAAATGAATCCTTACCGCGCGTATTTGCGACTGGTCCGTTGCTTCGTAACGGTACGTCACCATAGATACAAAGTAAGTTTGGACACACACTTCACGTCCATTCGAATACAGCTCCCTCGATATGTCCTGGCCAAAAAAAAAAATCAATCGACTACGTTTTGAATTATATATCCAAGAAGTACTTCACACGATAACAATCGACTTGTTGAATTTCCAGTGGCCTACACTCATTGTGGTTCCTTCTAAATATCCGCAAGACTCCAAGAGACTGTCCAGCGTACTATAGCTAGTCCAGATGACAATAGCTGGGTGCTGGTTTAATTTTCTGCAAGTCCTGGCAGTGATCTTTTTCACGAGGCGCCTTTCTGCTCTCGGATCTACGCGATTGACACATTGAACTTCACCTCTTATTTCCTCAGTTAGCAGTAGCCTGGAAACACCTGAAATTAAAAAGGATGACAAACCTTAACGACAGACGGATGTGATCGCTGTATCGTAGTATTAAATAGCCTTACAAAATCGGACTGCACTCGATGTGACACAGGTCCTCGCATGTCATGCATACATGAGTATCCACACAAGGCAATTAGATAGGTCACCGCAAAGTAACTGATAGAGCCATCAAACAGTTGAAACGGCATTTCCTCATGGAGAAATGTATCATGACGGAAAGCATACATAGCATACCATATAGCCTAAAATATGATATTGAATCTTGTTACACGTTGACCACTGGCTGTGATATATAATTGAAATTGGGCCAAGGCACTCTTAACAACATTTCCCGGCCAACAGTACTTGCTGTTCCGTTAATTAACATCGTAATGGTCAACTGTTGAGTTGATTGAATCCAACATCAACAAAGTGCTGCATGTTCTGTCAAAGTGCAACTTAGAAGAATTGCTCCGGTGAAGGGTCAGATATCGGTCACCGTATTATTCGTATCTCTGGTTCAAGGGTTGAATAAAAAGTAAGAATGGAGGGAGGGAGGGGAGGGGGAGGGGGAATTGAAAATCTGTGACGAATGTTAGACGGACGGAATCGCTGCATCATAATATCAGAGTCGTATACAAAATACTATGTAGATACTCTAATCATGCATTAGTGTATGCATAAAGTAGTCACTTTAAATCACTCACTATGATTAAAGATCATTATTTCGTGTGCGATCATGCAATCACAATGGCATTTACTTGTGAAGTAAGGTAAACACGACGGGTTCCGTAGCATATAGCCCATAGCTTAAAATATGCTATCGGCTGAATCTCGACACTGCCGGCCACTGGCTTTGATATAATTGTCACTGGGCTAAGGACTCTACATAACTATTCCCCAACATCTCAGATATATCTCAGTATGTCTCACTATATCTCATGATGATGCCGCGTGACATGATACCTATATATACAGGCTGTAAACAGGATCATCTGTTGCAATGTTTACGTCGGGAGGCCAGGTAATTGTGGCTGAAAGGTAGCCGTAATTCTGGTATGGTGGAGTAGGGTACCTGAACAAAATCTGTCTGTAACAAATACCCAGTTAAAGACAATCGAATTCATCTTGAATGTGGCTGACCACCCACTAACTTTTTGTTCCATTGTAGTTGTCATTTATTAAAGTTCTTGCTTTGTGACTATTATATTGCTAAAATCGAAGCAGACTGTTTCTGTCATGAACCCTCCTGTCAACCACATTACTGACAACTTTACAATGCAGATTGGCTTCTTTTTTTTTAAAGTCACTACCGTACCTTTGTAGCATACATGTGTGATTCATTAAACGATTTCGGAGGCCGCCACTATATGTTTCTCTCTGTTGTGGTTGGCATCAACGATGTTACAAGTTGTTCTACTAACGCAGATCGTTATGTCATAGAACACTTGTTGTAATACACATGTGATCCAGTTTGACCTACATATAAAACAATGCATATAAGATAGAACCAAAGGATTGTTTGAACTAAAAATGATTCTCTGGTACCTTACCGAACGAAGAAAGAAAACAAAGGGAAGCAAAAAGAGAAAAAGAAGGGAAGTAGTGTTTGTAAGTGGGAGGGGGAGGGGGGGGGGGGGTGGAAGAGGGGTGAAGAAAAAGAAGGAAAGAAATGACTGGATGGACATTTCTATGCTATAGCTATTCAGAAGACTATACTTGAGAGGAAAACTTGTTTCTTTATCCTCTGTATACGTCGATACGACATACAACGGAGAACAGATACGCCTTGTTTACAGTAGCTTTAGAACGCACATGTACTGTATACAACAAATCCTCATGCAAGAGCCATAACTTAACCAGAAAGCCAAAAAGGCTTTGTGATTCCTTGCTACATGGTTATATTATAACAAACATAAAATATCCACATGACAAGTATAAGATCAACTGCAGTTATTTTTCTTGATACACCACAAGCCTTTACCCCAAAATGACCTTCATTTTGGTGACCTGAAATGACCGTGACATTTGACATCCACCAAAAGCAATAGGGATCACCTACCCAGTATGGCCAACCAACACATCAAGTATGACATCAGTCAACATTACCCTTCTGGAGTTAATGTGTTAGCAAGGTTTGACCTCGGTTGACCTCAAACGACCTTTGACCTCCACCACAAACAAAAGAAGTCTTTTACTTAGTATATACAATCTACACATCAAGTAAGACATCAGTCAAGGTTAGACTCCTAGAGATACTGTGTTTACACATTTTTACAGTTCGACCTCTGGTGACCTCAAATGACCCTTGACCTCAACCAAAACAATTGAGATCTTTTGCTCATTATTACCAACCCACACACCAAGTATTACATCAGTCATGGTTACTCTTCTAGAGATATCGTGTTTTCAAGTTTTTACAGTGTGACCTCTGGTGACCTCAAATGACCTTTGCCCCTCACCAAAGATGATAGGGATCATCTACTCAATATGACCAACCCACACACCAAGTATGACATCAGTCACAGTTACCCTCTCGGAGATAATGCGTTTGCGAGGCTTTCACAGTTTGACCTTTGGTGACGTCACATGACCTTTGACTTCCACCAAAATCAAAAGGGGTATTCTACTGACAATATTCAATCCACACACTAAGTATGACATCAGTCACAGTTACCCTTCTGGAGATACTGTGTTTAAAAGGTTTTCACAATTGACCTCTGATGACCTCAAATGATCTTTGACCTCGACCAAAAACAAAAGGGATCATCTACGTTGTATGAGCGACCCACACACTAAGAATGACATCAGTCACAGTTACTCTTCTGCAGATATTGTGTTTACAAGGTTTTTACAGTTTGACCCCCGGTGACCTCAAATGACCTTTGACCTCCATCACAAACAATAGGTATCATCTGTTTAATATGAACAATCCATACACTTAGTTTGACATAAGTCACACTTACCCTTCTGGAGATATTGTGTTTACAAGATTTTCACACATTTTCACCTCTGGTGACCTCAAATGACCTTTGACCTCGACCAAAAACAGTAGGGATCATCTACTCAATATGACCAACCCACACACCAAGTATGACATCAGTCACAGTTACCTTTCTTGAGATAGAGTGTTTACAAGGTTTTCACATTTTGCCCTCTGGTGACCTCAAATGACCTTTCACCTCCACCAAAAACAATAGGGTTCATCTTCTCAATATGGGCAACCTACATGCCAGAAAATAAAATTACTCAGAGTTACCCTTCTTGAGATAGAGCGTTTACGAGCAGCGTCACACACACACGCACACACACACACACATACCCACACACGACATCAGGACTGCCATGGATTCCCCTGCCTACGGCAAGGAATCAAAAAGCTCTTAAAGTGTGAGAGTCCTTCTTCCGTCAAGTACGCGTGTCTTCAACTTAGAAATCCCAATTTCGGAGTCGTCTTCTAACCCGCTTGAGTTCTTAGCAAATGTAATGTGACCGTTCGTGGCCTGAACGGTAAACACTGGTTGGCTGCACGGGGTATCCGCTAAATCTAAACAGCCCTATGTAGGGACTTATCACGCATTGCGCAGTGTATTGCTGTCTCTATAGTGAACTTGCTTCAAGCCTCATCTGTTCTGAAATGTGACAACGTCTCGCGTCCTTATCTAGATATTCCTCCTCGATGGCTCAATATGAATCAGCTCCAATCCTGTGCCCTTAAAGGCAACAGAAACAGTCTAGGCTTAATTCATTTGTATAATGCAAAATGGGAGACTTACCAGTTAGCATGCAATAATTAATGTTAAATTTACTTAAAGCAATAAACACTAATCACCTCTAATTAAAAATCTCCTTGTGCAAAGATAGTTCAATTCACATCATTCTGTTTCCTAACTATCAAGCTATCATGTGCCAGCTAGTGGCCTTGTGTACTTAAAAATTACATTTGTAGCCCATATTTTGAACTGAATAAACACTGTATGATAAAGTTGCACCTTGGAAAGGCTCGGTGCTGCATACAGTTAATCCCAGGCTAAATTTAAACTTGCTGCCAAACTTATTTTCAAGCTGTTGCCATTGGCGTGCCACTGCACAAGTTAGATCTGACCGAAACTTCGGTCGAAATACCTCTGGGGCAGGCCTATAGCCTATATCCAATTCATGTTCAATACCTTAGTGTTTTATCGTTGTCAACCCTCAATTTGTGATTTCCAAATTGGATTCCATGTTTTTTTTTGTTTTTTCTTTATAAATTCTTGACAACGGAGATAACAGGTACACCTAAGTGGTAGCATTAAGTAAATATTAAGCAAAGCTATTTACTAATGAAGGCGCACATTCGTCACGTATCAAGACAAATTACCCTCGCGACGTTGGAAACATGCGACTTGTTATCAATGCAAAGAATGTAAACTCAGACATATTTCTGTGTCTTTCTATTCCAGTTTGCTTAATGCATGCGTGGGCTTTGGGAATGCTTTGTCCGGGTCTTCGCATTAGTCCCAAATGAATAGTGAGCTGAAATTACTGTGAAATATGACAACACAAAACAGTAGTCGAAAGGTTGTTTCCGCTATGTAAAATAAAAAAAAACAAAAAAACATGCTGACATAGCACAGCCTTGACAACAGACAGCGATGCAAAATTTGATCCGACTAAGGCTAAAAGGTAGGCTGTAAGACAGACACAAACCAGAAGAAAGAGGAGACATTGACATCTGAACAAGTTCATTCCGTCTGTCACCTGTGTCACGTGACGGTATGAGTACAGTACTACTAGGAACCGTGACATGTAAATATTTAGGACCGATAAAGATTAGATTTTAGCCTCTTACAGTGATGCCTGAAGAAACGACATCTTTTCGTCGATCTGAAAGCATATATATATCCTACACAAAACTCCGCACCGATGATAAACAGCCTATACCAGGCTGCTGATAGCCTGTAGTAGGCTGTTGATAGCCTGTACTAGGCTGTTTGATAGCCTATACTAGGCCCCTGATAGCCTGCACTAGGCTGTTGATAGCCTGTACTACTACTAGGCTGTTGATAGCCTGTACTAGGCTGTTGATATTTGGTACGATATGTTGGAGGTGCGCTACCTTCATCCTCGTACCTTTCCTGCAAACCACTGAAAAATGCATGATGAATTTAATCAAATGCAGTTTTCAAACCTGAATGGCGGCTGTAAATTATAGAGCAAACTTGAGTGAATGACGTATCGAGATTTCTTTTTGCGTGTAAGTCATACTTGTTAGCTCTAGTTGAGGAGGTTTTTTCCTTTATATTGACGTAGTGAACAATAAACGTAGTGAATGAACAAAAAAAAAATTGTTAAATATGTTGATAAAGGCAAATTGGTTTAATCTTGACGATCTTCCTCAGTTGGTACTGATGTCGCACAAGTGACGGGTTAAGGGTAACCTGATCAAAAGCGCTTAATACTTTTTACATAAAACGTACAACACTCAAACCAATTGGTTGGTCTTCCTTCCAAAATCAATACTCCTAGACAGTTTCAGTTCTTAGCGACTATTCAGGAGAAAATGTTGAGAGAAAATTGCTCCTTTTTAGATAAGGTCATGGGAATAGTATTTAAGGAGTCCTTTAGTTCTGAGGATTTTCGAATTAAAGTAGTTTGAATTTAGACCATGAACATAAGAAGTATATGTATAGTGCGTATTTTTTTTTTTATTTCAGGGATTCATTTGTTTATACTTATTTGTTAAACAGGTAATCATAATAAATAGACTATTTATATGTTGTAGTTAATAGTCCAATGGGTAACGCAACGCAATGAGTTCAAACAAACTCTTAATCTCTTTATCGCATATTTTGTCAACGTTGTCATCGTTTGCTCAGCACTGTTACAAATAGTAATATAGTATCATAATAGGATATCATAAAGGTATGAGGCATATGATATCATAAATCATATGTAATAAATAGTGACATAAAGAATATGTAAAAGAAGTCTTAGAGAAAAGAATCGAAGATTTAAAAAAAAAATAGATGTGAAAAAAAACCAGAAACAAATGGGCCGTTGAAAAGCAAGTTCAGCAGTTTGCGACATATGTCTAAGTCTATGTATAAGCCCCGATCATGTACGGGAAGATAAACGTTATCAAGTCACTTCCCTACGCGCCTGTATGAGCGATTCTCTGTGGTAAGGTAGCAAACCCTATATAGAAGTTGGAGATCCCTCCGCATTTTGTTCGCCGTCGGTGAAAGTCCCTATTAGGGACATTTGGGCAACCTTCTTTGGTATTTTATCCTTTAAGATGGGTCCTTTTGTGGACTGAATATTGAAGTAGGCGAGTTAAAGTGTACATGTTGTGAAAATGGAGGAAATTGAAACAATTATAGAAAAGTTATGGAATCTTAGGTGGAGGAGCATCATTGTTGGAGGCGATGTGTGATTTGGTCCCAGTGACAAGGTGTGCTAACGTCGACGGCCTCTAGCAGAAAATCTAACCAGCTAAGGTACGGAAAATTGGAAAAGCCATGAATGGCCAATGTGTCAGCTTTGTAACGAGTGGTAGCTTATATCTGTTGAAAACTTCTACAAGGCTTTAGAGACCACGTCACTTTGGCGATTTAGTGTGTAAGTCAATGGGAAAATTAATAGGGGTATGCTACCTTAGGGTTGAAGCTAGACAAATTTCGGTGCCAGGCAAGGGCACCAGCCACTTCTGGTAGGGGTTCAAGACCTCGCACCAGGACCCCTGGTGGGGCCAGACCAGGAGCAACGTCCAGTCATCCCTCTCTCTATCTTGTATGAAATGGTGTGGAAGGAAAGGGGGGGGGGGGGGTAAGGCGTTATAACCGATGGTGAATGCAGGACGTACATTACTAGTCCCGAACGGGGGCCATGGCCGCCGACCGTGGCTACCGAACCCTTGTCAGGGTGCTACGGTAAACGTGCTTAGTTTTGCTTTCTCTGTATATATGATTTTTAAAGTTTGGCGTTTATAGGGACTTCCCTGAACTAGACAATTGGACCAGGGAGTCCGCGTCATTTAGAGGTGGCAACTCCCCGTTTGGACCAAACCTGTCTGTTCTGCCACTTACCTCAACCTAGATTAGATCTCTGCATTCCGAGAAAATCCTGCATGGTCGATTTGATAAAAAAGTGAAATGACACTGTGTGAACAGCATTGGAGGCTTTATTTGGTGAATGCCTGCAAGTTTACACAGTCTAATACGCAATGAGGTCATCGCATGCACGACAACCATGCATGACTACAATTAACGTAATTCCATTTTTTTTTTATTCTGGTCCCTCACCAATATCCTGTTAGCCTATTAAATGCACGTGTGTAATGCTACAGAGAATAGCTAACTAAAAAGAAAAAAAAGGTTGCCATGATTTTCAAAATGTGGCCATTCTTTTGCATGTCAGTTTGTCAGTCAAGTGATGGCGGTTAGGGATAGTTAACTGCGTGAGGAATTAAGTTTTGTCCAATTTGCTCTCACCCACCTTTTGTTACGCTGAAATGTTCCTACGAATGCTGTGTACAGGTCGGTGGCGTAGTTAGGACTTTTAAAGGAGGGGCAGGGTAAGAAAATTTAGCCGTTTTTTTAAGATTATATGGGTCTGGCTTGGGGGGGGGGGGGCACAAGCTGGTTTGAGTATGTTTATGAAGTGTGAAGTTGTGATATAATGGATCTGATGACTCACGGGGGGGGGGGGAGAGGTCTAAGGTAAGGGGTGTCTCCTTCCATTTGGAAATTTTGGATTATGTACGGTCGACTAAATGCAAAATGGCGCTATATTTGACGCTAGATATAAACTGGATATATCTCCACGAATCCCTTCTTTTTAAGTTACCTTTTTACTTTTCTTTAAAATTTGCTTTGCACTGCAGGTGAAATATTCATTTTGAAACCTTATCTAAGTATGTATAATTCAGAATGATAATGTGATAAAATATTGTTATGGTACCCCCCCCCCCCCCCCATACTGTCCGCTGTGTCACCGCAAAAAAACACTGATTCTGGTTCAATAGTATTTTAGCCGGGTTTACAAAGCACACTTTCAAGAGTACTTGCCAACCTAATCAGCCCAACAGGGCGGAACTCAGAGACACAAAGTGAGTATTTCTGTGGAACGCGACTCTAGCATGTTTCATGAAACAGTGACAAAAAGTCTGGGCCAATATTGCGCATTAAAATGCGAAATATGAATTTCATATCCTAGAAAAAAATTGAGAGATAAGAAAGGATATTTCTCACAATTTCTCGAATATTCCCAAATTTCTGTCAAAAACTTTTCCAGGTGGTTTCATGTTGCCGCCCATCCACCGTCCCCCTATTTCATACGCCAGGCCAATGCGTCCATACGTCCATGGAGCGTACAGTTCCTTACTAGCGATCACCCAGCAGTTTTCTACAGTTCTGTTGTTTGTGTGCGCCGAGAGAGCCCTGCTTTCAACAAGCATTATTCCTGACGTCAGTTCCGGCCACGGATTTTAAGTTAGGGCAATCCCCTAGCAGTTTTCTGCAGACTGTAGTTTCACGATCAAGCAATTGTCAAAGTTCACAAGAACTCCATCACCTGAAGGAACCGCCACTGTCCTTTCTTCCACGGGGATTACACCTATCTCAATTCTAATAAATAAACCAGGATAAAGCTGAAAGGCTGAAAGGTAAGAACGAACGAAAAGCTATGAAAATGTGTTTACTCAAATGACCAGGCAGGAAAATAACGGTACTGCATGGATTGAAATCCTCACCTGTTGTTTTCAACATTGCTTGAACCGGTTTACTATTTATGATGAGCTTTTAATGTTCAGGATTTTCAAGAATTTGGATATCAAATAGCGAGGCATGCCGTTTAGTTAAAGCGAATCTTTCTTTGAAAGTTGAAACTATTCGCACAATAATAGGCGAATTTGCGGGCGAATAGCCTCCGTTACTCACACCAACCTAGGGTTTCTTTATAGAGAACCCTACACGAACCTAACCCATCTGCCATAACCCTAAACGTAACCCTAATAACGATCGTTGATTGGCTAAAATTTCGTTGCTGCCAATTAGCTACAACCACTCTTGAAGTAGCGGTCTCATCTTAAATAGCATGAAGGAAAGATATCGATATATATATATATATATATATATATATATATATATATATATATATATATATATATATATATATATATATATATATATATATATATATATATATATACATATATATATATATGAGTAAGAAATTGCTTTGGACCCGAACGTAGATGGTGCCTGGTCATGACTGTATAGTTGACTCTATATATGACTCTATATATGACTCTATATATATATATATATACACGTATGTATTTTTTTTCTTCTTGGAATGTCGAGTAAAATACAAACAATGTCCTGTTTGTTCAAAATAACTTCGAAGAAAATAGCAAGTGACAGCGTACCCAACAGCTGGCGTTCATGTAAGTAAATGACAGCATAAACTTAGCAACCCACCCTGCACCTTAGTTCTCACTCACGAAGTCGTTTATATCTTCCATAATTCACAGGAATGGATAACAGGCCTTCAGTCTGGAACAAAACTCACAGTAACTTCATCATATTGAATCAGACTGCACTAGGCACGTGTACACCTTTTTGAAGAAACCGAAAGTTAGTTTGCCCGCCGAATGTACTTACAATTTTTTCCGCTGTGCATTATACGACATGGAATATTTCCACTCTCAAGTTAAAAACAATAATGAAATTTCATTACAGAGGTCTATAGACCAATCACTCTGTCATGGAGTGAGTTGACTCTAATTAAAGGAATGACGTCATGGCACATTGTCCCTGATTTACCAAGCAAATATCCGGCATTTTCTTTTTTTTTGGGGGGGGGGGGAGGGGGGGGAATTCATTCTCAGACAAGATATCGCAGAGGTCAAACTCTGAAAGTTGAGCACTCTATATCCTCTAGCAGAGTGAGTTCTCAAACCGTTCGTCAAGTTAGTGAAATTAGAACTTAGAGAAGTATCTCCCTTCGGTGGCGTACCCCGAGGGGGGGGGGGGGCTAGAATAGTACCTACGCGGGAAAAATGTCGGCTGTAAAAAATCTAATGGGGAGACCCTGTCTCTTAGACCCCTTCCCATGTCAGTCCGGAGGATGAATACCCCACAAAATCTGAGCTCATTTTGGAGCCATTGAACTTTGTATAGTAGCCACTAACGCCACTGTCTTCCTCACTTAAACAGCTTTCAATTTTTTTTATAACATTTAGTGAAAGATTCCGAAATTGGTCTCTTATAGGGCCTCATTGAGTTGATATCGACAAGTTTGGGAGCATTTTGACTGGCAAAAACACATGACAATGCATTAAAATTAGTGCAATAACTTAAGCTTTACATCCAATAGTAACAGTTATGAAAAATGTCAAAATCTTTTCATTTTTGGCCTGACTTGTACTGCCTTTGTGCATTGAAATAGTTACTGCGTGGAAAGTGTCTGGTCACGAATTTTCAGACACCAAATTCAATCATTAATTACTCACCCATTAATGTTCCCTTGTATGTGACACATGATGATCCCCTTCGTTTGACCATTTTTTTTTTTGTCTAAGTATGTGAAGGAAACGAAATAGATTCAGGAGGATTTAGTGAATTTCCATAAAACAACTCGATGTGACTCTTTAAAGAGGCTCATTGAGTTGTTTTGTGAAATCCACTCAATTTTTCTAAGCCGGTCAAGTTTCCTTCACATACTAATGACACACAGTCAAACTAAAAGGATCCCAAAGTTTTACATACGATGGAACATTAATGAGTGAGTAACCAACGATTAAATTTGGTTTTTGAAAATTCGTGACCAGACGTTTTCACATTAGTACTACATTCACACGCCCACAATCAGAGCCAGCAGCGGTCAAAAATTCGAAAAATTTGACACTTTTCTACAACTATTGGATGTGAAACTTGATTATAAATTATGCTGATTGTGAGTATTGTCGTGTGTTTGCATACTTTAAAATCACCACAATCTTTACTGATATCAACTCAATGAGCAACTTTAACGTAGTAAACTGGGAAGGCGAGTCGACTTCGAGAGATGCCGGGGTGGGCGGGAAGTTACACTAGACAGACACGAGTTCCACCATGGACATTTTGCTGTTCTGCCGCATCTAACATCGTCAAAAGCAGTGCCTCTTTAAATCGTCACGATAAAAAAACACCTTTCAAGAAATCTTCCGTTTGATGTTAAAGTAGATTTTTATTCCTCCTGATTTTGATGTAAATAAAATAAACAAATTCACAGACAGAGGGGTGTGTAATTTTTAAACTAAGAAAACAACGAGCAGGAAATCATTTAAAAGAAAGCGACTTTAAGGGTGATAATTTAGTTTATTGCTGGTAATAACCCCGAGGACGTTAACCGTTACTGCTAGCGCATGATTCATGTGTTATATACGATCATTAGCGGTATAAATCATAGCTAGATTGAAAAAAAAATGCAAGGATACATTGAGAGGCATCGTTGTAAATATATTAAAAAAATAGCCGCCCACTGTTTTTTGAGATATTATCGGCAGTCTGCCAAAAGTCTGTAGTAATGTAATTATGATTATTGTTCAACGAATTTATTTTTTACGATGAAAGAAGGGCTGACTGTAGTAATAGCACATAAGAAAAAAAATATACTTTTTCACTTTAAAAACTCCTTCAATTGTCAGCAAAATATGCCTTTAAAGAATATTTAACATTCAAATGTGTTTCTTGTGTATTGAAAGATGTGGGTTGGCTGCAAAGTACTGACGGGCTCCATACACATAAAAAGTGAAATTGCATTTAACATAGTGAATTGCATTTCACTTCAAGTAGGATTGCTTTTCACAGAAGCGGATTGCATTTCTCAAAGTGGATTGCATTTTACTTATAGGTGAAATTGCATTTCACATCTACATGGGGTGCCCTCCACAAAGGAGGGATTAAAGTTCACTTGTCGTTTGGATAGCGTGTCATCAGATGAAGGGGGCGTTTTCCCATACCAGTGAACTGCATTTCATGAGATGAGTAGACACATCATTCCACTCACGTAAAAGTGTTCTTCAATTGTGACTTGCATTTTGAGGTTCAGTTAAGTAGGAAGTATATTTCCTTCAACGTTAGATAATAGACTCAGGAAGAATGTATTCTACTGAAGTGAAACAGAATGGCAAATGAAGAAGATGGCTTACGGCCTACGGAACGTACGTGTAGCCATAAAGTTAAATCGAATTTAAAGCAGCGGAAATTATTGATAATCTTAACCAACCGAAAGCCACAGTAAGCAGGAGTCAATTAAATATACGTGTAACTGAGACTTTTGATAACTATGACGTTAGCGTCGACGATGAGGATGGTGATAATATTAATGGTGACGACGATAATAATGATGACTACGATGACGATGGTGATTATTATTATGGTGCATCGGATCATAGTGATGTTGATGAAAATAGTAATGATCGTGATGACAAAGATGAATAGGTTGATGATGATGATGATGATGATGATGATGATGATGATGATGATGATGATGATGATGATGATGATGATGATGACCACGATCAGGGTGACGGTAGAGATGATGGTGATCATGACCATAAAAACGACCACGATTTGATGATAACTGTATTAATGATGATGAGGACTACGACGACAATGGACGATAATGAAAATAATGACGACCGACGATGGGGATGATTATGATGTTACCTTGGTGATGTTGATGGCGATGATGGTGATGATCATGAAAGTAAAGATGATGATAATGATGATACTGATGATGATCATGACGACGAGGACCACGATGATGATTACTTTAATTTACGACGGTGATAACGATGACGAAGAAGACCACGATGTGATGATAATGGTGGTGCTGCTGCTAATGATAATGACGACAACGGATAATGATGGTGATGATGGAGATGACGACGACAAAAGGTAGATCTAATGACCATGGTGGTGATGATGAGGACCACAACGATGTTAATGATGACGCCAGACGACGCTATATTTAACACTTAATGCTGGAAAGTTCCTGCTCCCTGCACTCAACATATTCCTCTACACGTTATGCCCTCATTACATTAAATTCATTACATTAAATTCACTGGAAAGAAGAAACCAATCACCCCAACATTCTTTCCTATTTGTACCCGTATTTTGTAATTATTACATTTATTTATTTTTTGACAGATACTGTAGATAGTACTATCGAGGGAGCTATGTGCATGGCCATGTACGTATTACCGTGTTAATCATAAAGTAAGAAAACAGTGGCTTATATAGAACCATCTTGCGGCCAAGCCGCAAAAAGTTAAGATCCTTTGTGGAACTCGGTGGAATACAAAAGACCCAATTTTACGTCTGACCTCAAAATTAATATTAAAGTATATTGCCATATTGAGAAAATAAACGGCTCAACGATGGGCACATTCTTGTACTTTAAACCCCATTATAGTTCCATTATTGACTATCACAATACAGACCCCGACAAGGCCTCAATAGTCTCCAAGCATTAACTCTAGATAGTATTGGCGTCGGTGCAACTATAGGTAGGTAATTCGAACTTCGACGCGGGAAGACTAATTAGCTGTAAAATTTTTAACTATATCGGAGACTGTTTGCCTCATTTCAGCGATGCACTCTTTTGAAGCGACAAATGATAGAATTCTGAAGTTTTTTTTTTTTTTTTCCTGCAAGTTGGTGTAAATTCCGCAATTTGGTGTATTTCAAGCTAAATGACAATATAATGATGGGACTGATGGTTTCTTACATACGAGAAGAGGGAGCAAAAAATATATACCTTCGATCCAAAACCTTCAATGTTGGAAGGAAGATTAGTAATGGAAAGTTCAATTGACAAATACGTTTACAATTCTTGTGTTATTGTTTAAGGAAGTAATAGCTGAAATTGTTCCATTCGTAGTAGCATGTAACTTTACTATAGTATAGTGACACACTGTGTATTCGTACGGATACTAAACATGTAAAACATTAACAATACCAATATCTGGCATACTGATTACAATAAATCGAAAAAGTTTGATACATATTTTTTTCAGTTCTTCATAATAAAGTCGAAGAAGATGGGATTCGAAACACCGTGTGGTAGACTAATTGTGGTTTTAGTCAGCCCTCTCACAAAAATCTTACCCGTTACCGTAACAAATCAGTTTCACAAGTTAAACAAGATTGGGTCATCCCCAATGCATTCGCTTTAAGTTTAACTTACCCGACGTTGAAAATTACATGTGTAGCTGTTTTTCTTTTCATACCGCCGTTATTGTGACGTTGCAAAGCTGCAGACGTTTTTTACATATTCAGAAAAGCGGGATGATCCTCGTAATAAGTTCTAGCGACGGAAGAATCAGACTGGAAAATGCTAAACCAACGCAATAACCAGCAGGTGATGGAGGGAAACCAGTAAGCAAACTTGTAGAGAGCTGTAACTGGTAAAATTGTTAAAAACCAAATCTCCCGCTGACGATAAATCCTCACTGTAATTTGTGTAATGTCCGCAATATGACAGAGTTACACGGAGCAAATCGGCTCTGACTTGATCAAACAGAAATGTTGACGTGGAGTAAATGAAACCATCAATCAAAAAGAATAAAAAATATATATATATATTTCGAGGCAGATATCGTCATAAACTAAAAATCCACTAACAATCAAAGTAGTTTAATCCTCTCCAAAGACCGACAAAAAAACCCCGAGAAAAATGATGAATTTAAAGCAATCTCACTTTCCTTGTACTGTTATCAATTACTATGTAGGTTAATATCTTAACAACGGAAGTAAGGCGCACATTCATCGAAGTTTGCAAAGTAACTCCCAGTCCGTTTGTCCACTGAGTTTCATTTGACCAATGGTTTGGAGTTCAGTGAAATAGCGAACTGATAATATTGGATTTTGTCCAGGGATTTCAATGGAAGTTGACCTTGGACCCGCCGACGATGAGGCTATTAAGGGGGTATAGACCTATAACAGTGACGTTCATATACGTCCACAAAATTTATGGTTATTTGTCTTTGCCTGTAGTTATTTTTTAACTTATTTGTATGTGTGTGTGTTTTTTGCCGGTAAATGCATCAGGTACCCGACCGACGATGTCGGGATCCGGTTCTGAATAACCGGATCCGAAGTTTCACCAAGTTTTACACTGGCATAAATCACTACCCATCACACCAGCTATATCTATGATCAAACTAAGAGCTGTGATCAAACTATGCAGTGTGAGTCGAGACACAACAGGCAGTGAAAAAAATTCGAAAGTGTGTCACAGGGGTAATGTGAGCCCTGCACCCATTTGGGTATACCGTATACTCAAATCATGGCTACTTCTTGTTGCGGCTCTTTAACTTTTTTTTCGAACTAGAGTGACAAATTTAGTCCTTTGTACAACTCTCTCAACCCCTTCCTGATAGAAGAAGGTTCGATGTTTTAGATGGACGCAAAGTTACCGTGTGTAAATTTTGCAGAACATCTTTCTCCTGATACGGCGTCAAACCCATGTTGAATATTATTTCTAAATACTGCTATGTCACCTGAAAAAGACTCTGGTGAACAAAAGGGCTCCGAAACCAAAAGCTGTGGTCACATTTGTATTACACTGCCCTGCAATTATAACAAAACCAAAATAAAACAAAATAAAAGAAAATAGAATTCCACTTTTCCTCCAGTCAGTTTCTTTCCTGTAACACCCCCCTCTCCAGCTCCCCCCCCCCCCTCTCTCTCTGTCTACCTTGCATTCACACTGCTTAATTAAATTTGTTCTCACCCTCTTTCTGACGGTATTTCTGGTATAAGAATCCCATGCAGATAAAATAATAGCCGTACACATGGAGACTTTTAATTTCAAATCAAAACACGGACACCATTTGTACTCCTGATAATCTCTCGGCGGTTTTTCACACCTTTCTTCGAGGGTTAAAAGGGTCGGTGCCACCTACACAGAAAAATCGCAATAATGACTTCAAAAATTATAAATGATTTTGCTCGCTTTGACATCATCACTTAACCAGGGGACCGATGGTTTTTTTTTTCTTAGTCTTCTTCAAGTTGTCAAGTGAACTGTCAATAGGTCAACTCGTCACTGGCTGTGGAAGGATTTTTAATGTAACATTAGTTTCCGACTGACTAAAGGGAAACAGTTGGCGCGGTGTGCCTGCTGAGAATGGTTGCTAACTTCAAGGAGCGGATGCCAATCAACACTGAGCAATCACAGAAATATGGCGACTTAAATGCTCAAAGCGACCGTGAGAATCTTCAAGAATATCCCTAGCCGCGGTGCCAGAGAGGCAAAACTTCTAAATATAGCAAGTCTACCATTAATAATGCGCTTGTCATCTCTTGAGCTACAGGACAAGCTTGCGGAGACAAGTAGAACGCATATCAATGGTAGACTATATACTGTCAATTGTGTATGCATGTAGGCCTTGTGCAAAAATGTAACCTCTCCAATTTGTACCTTTTCTGTTCTTGTATACATCAACGAACTGCTTAAATATTGATAATTGTATTGTTTAGGCCATGCAATAATTAATTACACACCATAGGGGAACAATAACAATGATTGGACTTCTTTTTTTTCTGTTTTTTTTTCGAGCAAGCAACCTTATAGGCTCAATAGCCAACAACTTGGTGCCCTTCTGCTAAGAATGGTATATTGTAAAATTGATGTTTCCTAACAAATTCAACCTATTGCACTACATATAGTCGCGTGTCAGGAAAGTAGTCAACCTTTTCACTCGGCACTTCAGAAAGTGATATTTAAAAAAGCAATAAATAAAACTAGTAAGAAAAAAAGGGGTAATACTAATAACGTGTTATTCCTGCTGTTAACAAAGGATTACGATATTGAAGTTAAATGACCCAATTAAAAAGTCACAGTTGTAAATGATGGTTGTAATAATACGCACACGACATAAACACAGAATAGTCCACTCCCCCAGGAAAAATAAAATTGACCTAAGCGCTGATAGTATTTTAGGGGTGTTATTAGTTGACTTGCAAACCAAACAGTGGTTGCTGCGGCAACGACTAATTTAGTGAAAAACTAAAAATAGTATCCGTTACTTAAATGTCCGATCCACCTCGATCAACATATGGCAGCCCACTGCAAACCAGATCCACTATGCGTGCTATGATTCTATACAGTCACGAAAGAGGTGCAACAAGAAGTGAACATTGTATTTGTTCAATTTTACTAAAGTCATGAAATTTCAAAAAATATTTTGATCTCACAGTTTACGTGGTGGTGAACAACAGAGTAGGCTTATAAATGAAAATCAACAGTAACACGTGATAAAAGAACTGCAGAGGGTGATCAGTCAGTTGTTTTTTGGTTGGTTTGTCTGTCTGTTCGTTGGGTTCTGCGTTCGTTTTTTTGAGTGTTTATATGTCAATAAATTGTATCCAGTTTCAGCATTTTAAGTATACTATACAGTGTGCGCGTAAGGAAGTGAGTCCTTCCGTGCGCTGTGGCTCCCTCCCTCTGGACGAGTGTGGCTCCCTCTAGATCCCTGTGGACGAGAGAAATATCCCCGTGTTCAATTTTTCATCCATTTATCCTGTTACATCGAACAACCCTGATAACAACATAATTTACACATATTTGCAATGCAATGATGAAGAATGAATAGCATACCCAACAAAAAAAATGATAAAAAACAAAGGTAAACTTTTTTGCGACCATATAGTTTGCAGTTTTGATGGTAACTTTTTCAGTAAGTATTGTTAATGTTGATACTTTTCACCACAACCAAAAATTTAATACGATGCAGAGACTGTTTACATGCATACCATACTTAAAATAGATTCCGGGGAACCTTTATACGTGTATCGATGTGATAGGACAGGGATAAGCTTCTTTCTCTTTCAAAAGAAGGAACTTATTCTTGAAATGGAGATCAATGGAATATCAATCCCTCGTTGCGTGCATAGGACAGTTTACAAAAGCCATAGGTCAACAGGTGAAGGGGGCCCAATGATACTCCCGTTTTAAAATTCTAAGAGAATCCCATACAACACTGCCAGCCTGCGTAGCGCCTCTGTCCGTGTGGCTGCCTCCTCTGTGTAGAAGAGATAAGTTAAAAGAGCAGGGAACTGTTATTTAGCTCCCCGGAAAAGAGCAAGACTACGTCCGACAAGCGTGATATTACATTGCGGGATTGGAATTAATGCGTTATTGAACGGTCCTTTGGTTCGTGCGTGCATGGACCTTGGTAAAGAGTATCAGGAGAGATAAAAAATAAAGAAAAACATAGAATAAAAAAATTCACATGCATTGTGAGACTGATAGGCTAGAACTTATACGACACATTACGACAAAAGCAATTGTTGTGGAGATGGTCAAACTGTAAGTTTCACAAGCAGTGTGCATTTCTTCCGACAGATTATCTCAACAGGCAATACGTATTTAGTACGACAAGAATGAAACAGTGAAACAAACACCATTTCATAAAGACTATCATTTAAGTCTTAAGTTTAAACAAGATCACTTTCTCCAGCATCAAAATCGTCTACGTTTCTCCAAATTGTTATTCCAGCCGAACTGATCAGGTAATACACAAGAGTTAGTAGTTATAATACAAAGTTTATAATCTTGGATTTTTCTTGAACGAGGGTCACATGCGACTCTCCCAACGACAATGTAAAGAGAGGGTTTTCAGTCAAATAAAGTTCTGATACTTCAGAATTAGAGTGTTCCTAAATGCTGGCCTCATTTCTCCACAACCATCCCATACTCTTTGAAACCGAAGGAAACCTAGACAAACATCCCCAGCAAGTGCACGACCCTATCCACCACATGTTTACGACGACGATCAAAGAATGTCAGAGCTAAACATGAACTGAATGGAAAAAAAATTAAAAAAAAAAGGATGAAGTAAAGAGAATTAAACAACATTCCTCTACTGCATACAAGTAATGAAAAAAATTATACTTGCTTAGAAGGTAAGTGATTTGATCAATCTTTTATTCGCTAAATTAACCAGACAGACGTACCCAGCAGACCGTAGAAGAACTCAGCTCTTGGAGCGCAAATTGATTTTGAGTAGGTCATTGACCTATTTGCAAGACTACAAGCTACCAAATTAGACGCCATATATTCACCTTAATATTCGTTCTTATATCAAGGCTCATCCAGCATAGAACGTAGATCTACCGACTGTGAGTGAGGGGAGATTATAAAGTGGGAGTTTTGACCAGGACGTACCCCCCAGCTTATCCGTCGGATGATACATACCAAAGAAACCCCCCTCCACTCGACTGACACAAAAATCCAGTGACTCAGTCTTTACATTCCCGTGATAAATAGGCAAGGTATATTGACACTGACCGGGCACACGGTTGGGGGTCCACGATTGTGGACGTAAGACTGTAAAAGTTTCATCAAGTTGCATCAAACATCTCCTCTTAGACCGTCCTAATCCAAATCCAAAATGGCTATTTACATGTGACCTTCAAATGTATGACATATATTGTTGTATACAACGTTTTATCTAAAAATCACGTTTGTATGTGTTTTGAGGTCAAAGGTCAAGTTCAGGGGTCAGAGGTCAAATTTGACACCTCAAAGTTTGCGTCCGCAACTCCTCCAAGACCGCAAAGCTGATGAGGGTCAAAGTTGGTAGATAGGTGACCCATGGTTTGAAGTTGTGTCTCCTGTCAATATTCAGGGTCATAGGTCAAAGTTCAGAGGTCACAGGTCAAATACCCAACAGGCAAAATGCTTTGAAAAGTGTGTCGCGATTTCCTTCTGTAGAATTCTAAGTCTAATGAACTTCAAACTTGGTCGTTAGGTACCTGAATATGATATGTAGTTTTCACCCGATCGCTGACGTCATAGGTCAAAAGAGTACATAATGCAGCACGGTAGGGTTCTGTTAGTACAAGGTGCAACATACCTTAGTGGATCTTTGCTTTTCCATGCAATGTGAACTAATATTTCAACCTATGCAACCATGTTTGGACTGAGCGATTACATCTTATAACAATGTCATTTTCCATTGCTTTTGGTAATACCCCTACTCACTATGTTGTTACTATTACATGTTCTGTGCACACTAGCCAAAGAATTAAATGGCTCACGGTACATTTTGGAGGGAAAAGAAATCGAGTTAAGCCTATGATTGAGAAAGTTTTCTTTGAACAATTACAAAACGTCCAGAGTGTCAGCGCGCTGATTTGAGAAACAAAGGAAATATAAAAAGGATTACTTTGACTCACTCGCGATCTGCATGGGAAGATGTACTTTGACGCGCACTGACTTCTACATTCACCGAACACTTGCGCGTCACTTACACATCCATGGCCGGCCAAGTGTGCAATTACCATACGTGTACTTATGTACTGTGTATAATGTAAAGCGCTGGGTGTTCGGTGACTGCCCTATGTTCCGAGACCCCACATGTTCCGACACACTTCAGACCCCCCCCCCCCCGGCTCCCATGGACAAGAAGCAGTGCTGGCAATCCTCACAGGAGCAGTGTTTTGCCCCAAAGCCAATGGTATCGTAATCTCATTTGTGTGAGCTCTATCCGGCCATTTGCGCTCACTTTATGCAACACACAGGTATCGGAACATAGGGGTGTCGGGAACACGGGTGTTCCATCAAACTCTCGATCGACTGTAATACATACATGTAAAAGAGCGAATGATTATTGTCAACGATAGGGATGAGATGCAACTTCGTGGACTGCCCTCTTTTCTTCTCTTTTTCTTCCCATGGTTGATGCGTTCGATTTAATTTTTGTCATGACGTACATTAAAAATGGGACTCGACCCAGGGGGTTTTGAGGGACCACAAAGTAGCGACTCAGGACCTTTGTGAAATAAGTTTATATGTTGAATTTGTCATATTGAGTTGTTTCATGAAAATCACTTTTCTTATAACTATTCCAAAACATCTGAGAAATGAGACTCACTGAAAGAGGATAGGTTGTTGGAATAAACATCTCACATAACGTTTTGCACTTTCTTCAAAACCTGGTGTAAGCATATCAGAGTAATTGTAAAAAAAAAATCATCTGCCAATGGCAAATCCAATGAGAAAATGCCCCAGTAGATGGACAATATATTATTTTTGTTAATTTTCCTCCCATTATGACTTCAAACAAATAGGCTAATGTGTTGCCTATATCTCTGGTAAATGTACATGAAATGTTGTTTGATTCAAAATTCATTATTTTGTTCACTACAAATCTCTTAAATAGATATGCTTATACCCGATTCGAAAGAAGAAAGTGTGAAAACTTGTATCAGATGTACATTACAAGTATACCTATCCTCTTATACAATTAATCTTGGTGAGAGACTGGGGTAATTTGATCTTCCTGTTACAGTCTTCCCGTTTGTTAATTTAATTGCTGGAAATTATCAAGGGTCGTCTAACAGATAGCTCATTTCCATTTAAGAATTAATTAACGACATTTAACATGTATTAAGCTAACACGATTCCGCTGTATCGTAGGCCGATTAAAGCGATGCATTGTTCAGATCCGTTACGGATATTGCAAACTGACCGTCGTCTGTCAGGCAAACGTATAGGCTACAGTAAAATTTATTTTAAGACAGTTTAATTTCTTAAGTTAGAACGTCATTTATAGGCGATATATGATGATTTGTGATAATTGCTGGGATCGTCATGGGAGCACTGTACACTGTAAACAAAATATAAATGACATCCCTCCCTCACAAAGACACATCGTAATTGTCACTAATTTTCCTCAAACTTTGTGACCGCATGTATCTATTTAACGTTGATTTCTCTGCTAGCGGTCGTTAGTGTCAACAGAAATCGATGGTCAACAATCACCAAATCGTTGTAACTAATTCACACGCGAACTTTTCACTGTAAATAAGCGCACCTGTAAGTCACAATTCATGAAAACTACTTGGGGTGGGAGGCGCTCTATGCGTTTGTATACACCTTACTTTGATAATTCATTTGCATTATCTTACTTTGTACAGAGCCATGTCTCTCCTATGGTCACATACAGTTAGCGTATCGATCCATAGGCGTGGGTGTTCAGTGTGCATATGAAATTCACATTCGCACAATCATACACCCTCGGTGACTCTTCCTGAATCTATTTACTGTCATCGGGAGTCTGGTTACTAAAGTTCAATTTTGGAGAGATCAACAGGTAGTTGGAGTTACGAAGAACAAATCCAATAAGTATTAGACAACTAAGGATACCGTATGAGTATGCAATCAGTTTTGTCTTTTATCATTGTTCTTATCTTCTTTTTTTTTAACCGTACAATGCTATTAATCAAAGAGCATGACACGCCGCTCATTGCTTTTTTTAACAAAAGGTCTTAAATGAAAGTAGGTAAAATTTATTGCAAACCCCTGTTCTTTATTATTACAAATATAGGAGGAAAAAATGGAACATCTTTCACCATTTTTGCATCTGATGTCCTAGCATAAAATTAGCAAATAAAAAGCAACCATAGTCGAAATAGATTCCTCCCCGAATCCGGCAAAATTCCGATATCATTTTTCTATCCAAAGGGTCATTCTGGCTATGGTCTGGAAGTGCAATCATGGCTCTTTTAAGACAACATAAATTATTTAACTTTTTGGGGGGTTCCCCAACCTTTTCGTTGTTCTTTGCTTCTTAACTTGGCTGAAAGCGTCTAAGTGCTATCCTCCCTAAGATATATTTGTCCTATAGTTTAACCCATCACTCAGACCACCGTCCACCAACGAACGGGTCAGAGGTTGACCCCCCCCCCGCATCTAGTCTCCTGGAGCTAGAGCTATGCACGCGTAGGTCTTCTGTATCCTCCCCCATCGCATACAGCTCCTTTACCTTAGCTTCCGACAGACTTTATTGGTACCAACATTTTCCTACGAATAGTGGCGCCCCCTGTACTTTATTGATACGAATACTTTCGTTCGACAGGCCTACTGCCCTCAACTGATTCGGAAATTTCGTATGAATAAGTTCGTACTTCCAATGTGCCCTGAGAACTACGACTTTCATGTGAAAAACGCTGCCAGGTGTCCTTATTCGTTTGAAAAATTTCCGTGTGTATTGTGCTTCCATGTGTCCTTATTGATACGAAAATTTCCGTGTGATTATGCCCCAACTGGCGACTTTGATAGTGAATATATTAAGGGCTACGTTCAGTGCTTACATTCAAAAGGAAGAAGTTATTACTCTAAAATAATTCCAACAGAAAAAAAGTCTGGTAACAACATGGCCTTCATCTTCCGGTAAGTGACCTATTTTGTGTCAAGATCGAGTAACTGTAAAGATATGTTAACTAACATGGGTCTCTGTTACAATTAAACAGTAGGAGTTGTCATACATAAGCAAAATAATAATAATAACAACAAAAAAATGTTGCCATGATCGCACCGGCCGACGGACTCAAACTTGACATTTGACCTTCACTCGTCATTCTCTTCTGAGCAGATTAACAATTCAAAAGTCTCTCTGCTACTGTGAGTGACCCTAAAGTGTAGAGTGAAACTCATGTTGGTAATTCGAATGGACAGCAGTGGCGTAATCAGAAATTTCCATTTAAAGAGGATATGTGTGTGTGCGTGGAGGGAGAGGGAACAAGGAGAAATGACACTATCTGAGCAGAGCGTCACCATTAGTTGAATGCGTATCGTACAGGGAAAGGTTTAGAAAAGCAAAATCATGAAAGAAAATGCCCTCGTCTCTGGCACTTTCCGGTCTCTCTGGCCTTGAAAGCTTCAGCTGCTATTTTTCTTCGAATTTCATGTACGGCCGGAGCAAGTGGGATGTTCCACATTTTTCCAGGGAGGGGGTGGGGGACTCTAGTTCCCAGGCTCGTCGTTAGTTACGCCTCTTCCCAAAAGATACACCTCGACACAAAGTTCAAGCTTGATCAAGCTGGAAGGACGAAGACCCCTCCTATTAAGGAAGACATTCTCCGTGAACATCGTTCACACACATCGTGAACATCGTGATGATCGTCTGACTTATTTTTCTGGTCCGATTTAAAATTCCGTCTGAGGTTTACGACTTCAAAAGATGTTTATTTATTTTGGAGGATTAAGTGAAAGGATCTCGCAAAGAGATGTGCCTGCACTTGGAAATCCCATACAAACGAGATGACAGTGTTTATCCCAACTTTTATCTCAACAAAGGCCACCACATTTTTTTTTTATTATAAAAGTGAAGCTGTCCTGTTGTTCTGTTCTTGTGGAGTTCAAAAGCCGTGACGACAAACATACCCGATATGCTCACATTTAAAAACAGAGGCGACGATTCATTTACATCAAGAATGTGAGTGGGACACGGATTGGATTACAAACAAAGTGGACGTGAAAATCGGAAAAGCCGCATGCTCAGAGCAGCTATAAAGCGAATGACATTTTTTTTCCTTGCATTTGTCAAACCAAAACAAAACTACCCCTTACAGCGTCTGGTGATACTGGTACTCGGTTCATGGCCTCTACAAATTTCCTTTTAACTTGTGGGGTCCGTCGAAAATATGGAAGGATGTTTATGAAAAAGACGTCATGCTTTAGGTAGTATTCCTAGATCTGACATGCTTGGCATAAACCCTCTAAATAGCAGCTGCTAATTTTCTTCTGGTCGAAGAAAAAAATACTCTCTTAAAATATTTAGTATGAAACGGTTCCCTCACAAAACTATAAAAAGCTGAGAAGAGAGATGGACAGTTTTATCATGTGCTTGTAAAAAATAAGCGAGAAATATTCTTAACATTGCCTAAGTTGTTATATCTGTTCATGCCCTCTCTCGTAGCAAGAGATATTTCCGTCGGAATAATACCGATGGATATTTTGTCCAACTGGAAAAACGCCATTCTTTATTTTATTCCAACATCCGATATGCTTAAAGATTAATTTTGTTCATTTTGAATCAGTCTTCAAACTCCTAGCTCACAACTTTCTTCGGGTCGAAGAAAATGTCCCCCTTTCAAAATGTTGATGAAATTTACTATTTCTCACAGTTACTAGATTTAAAAACCAATCCCACTTTGAGAATGCGCTTACTAGTTTTCTCAGAAGGAATTCGTCAGGTGTATTAAATCATATTAAACAAACAAACGAAGTCAGTTATGGTGAATTTTCACAGCAATTGGTAATATCCTTTAAAGGAATTGGCAAATGAAGAAAACTGATATTTCATGAGAATTAAGATCATGTTTTTCACTTTTCTAGTGGAAACCATGTCTCGATAGCATGTTCCTTTTGGAGGACTATTGAATTTTGCCAAAATGATGAATTGCAACATGGAAAACTTGTGACGTTACACAGGCATAACTGCCTAACATCCTATGATTTTTCTTCATAATCTTGACTGTCTTGGAAGAAACATTACCATAGTTTACGGTTTTTGTGACCTAATTTCGGCAATATTCGATATAAATTGTGTAAAATTTCAAGGTTAAACCAGGGCATCAATTTTAAAGGTCGGCAAAGACTTCTTGCAGTAAGGTAGAGCTGTTTCACGGCATTTGCGTAACCCTGAAACAACTGGGAATCTTTCTTGACCGCCGAGAAATGTCTTCCTCCCAACAGCAATGTCTTGAAATAGAGACAAGCCAGACAAGTTGTAATGCCTGCGGTGAAAAATAATTCTCTTTTATTTGAGGACCCCATGCATCACTTGTCACTGGAATATTCCTTTTGGCAACTGCGTTACATCAAACAATATATTTGAACCAATATTATCATTAACAGAAGGATAGAATATTTCAAAGGAAGTAGAACAGTGACCTTCATTTCAAGGAATAGGCCTAAGTCTGAATTAAATTCACACAGAAAGAAATTCAATTATTTGTTGCTCAAGAACAATTCGTTCAACCAAACTTTGAAAATTTCGAATGATGCATCTTCTGTAACAAATCTCCTCAAAATGTTTTGAGGAGATGAAGCTTTTGCAGATGTTTTAGTCAGGAGCCCGAACGGTTTGACAATAAATAAACTTTTCTCTTTGTATGGTGAATTGTGAACGTCATATATTGGTCTATTAGGTAGCGCCAACAAACACCTTGTGATACGGATTCAATTAACACCTGGCAGGGAATTACGGTACATATAACTGTTTAGCAGGCTATGTACATACACTTAAATATACAAATGTGCACACATACATAGGCTCAGAGATTCATAATTATATTTAATGTACTTATGGATCAATACCTTGTTGAAATGCCTCGCCTTTTTGCATACTTATTTACATGTGTCCTGAGAGGACCTCTAACTATTTGTGTCAAATACTCTCCTATCCCCCCTCCCCCCCCCCCCCAAACTTCTCTCCTTGCACACCACTTTTTATTTTCAAAATGATTGTCTCTGACCGAAATTACGCTCCAGTTCGTTACCGAAAGAAAGTCCTCGGTTTAGATTACTTATCGCAATGTGTGTATGTGATAGATTCCGATAAGTCCAGACAGCTCTAAAAACGTCAATCAAAGTAGTTCCGCCTCCTCTGAACTTGGCTGAGACTGAAATAGCTTTCCCAATGATGAACCAATCGAACGTTTTCAACCATCGTACGTCTCTGCCCCGAGCAAAAGATGGTGACCTTGTCCTGAAAGGCCGCACAGTCAAGGTGTGTTAAAATAACAAGTGAGTCCTCGGACTGGTATCAAGGGACAGCCAGAGGCGAGAAATCGAATCTCGACATTACCAAATCGAACTGCTATATAGTTTCACCGAGGCTAGATATAAAATCGGAACCCTTTGCAAAACCTTTCAACATCCCTGTCACGAGAATGAAGTGATCTTTTATGAAGCGTTTCAATTTTTTTTTAATTTCATATATTTCATATGTTTGTCTTTTTTTTCACAAAACTATTTTCTAGCTTCTTCTGTTCAATGAAATAGGGGAAGAGTGAAAATAACCTTGTGTGAACCATGCCATACATTCGTTCATAACTCGAAACAACTTAGTAAACTAGAACTGCATTTGCCCACAAATACGCAAAATTGTAGTGTGAGGTAGGCTGAGTCCTTGTTGTTGGGAGTAAGCCAGTCTCTGTGGATCCACTCCTCACAGGAGTTAGCATTTTTGGGGGAAAGCAGTGCCGTTTCCTGTCGACCCCTTTCCCAATCCATTCTTCTTCTTTTTATGTATCACGCTGGACGAAACAAAAATTCCATTGGATGTCTCTCATAATGTTGTAAAGTTGCCGACGCTTATCGTTACTGTATACCGTATGTCGTACAAGCCTGTACTGCTTTGAGTTTTAAAGAGTATTCTAGTACTAGCTGTATATATGTCAAAACTGTCTTTCTGTTTCAACACTGAAATAGAACATGAGAGCAATACATGATTCTGTAGAAGGACGTCATGTTGTAACCACTAAAAAGCAAAGAAGCAGCACACGATTCTGTGACATCATATTTAAACACAATGGCGCTGTATTGCACACAAATTTGGAAACGACATTGACACTCCACGTTTATCACCTCATTGGAAAAAGGCCAAACCACATTTCATCACGTTTTCTGGAAATTTATCCGCAGGACTCTCTCATCACTTTAACTCCTTAAATCGTTCTTGTAGTCGTGGCTTTCGCTTTTCCTTAATAGGTTTTGGTTTGAAGACGGCCATATCTCGCACTTACTGCTATTACTAAAAGGTCGCGCGCATGCATATCTGTGTGAACTAAGTTACATCACGCGCAGGTGAGGCGTTATGAGCCATACAAGGCTTAACAAAAGAAATTGCTGGTCGACCAGTAATGACAAGATTGTAGTGCGGCGCACTACAATACACTACAATAATAATCAAGTGCTCTGGAGATACGTTGTCTATACAGTTTATTTTACAATGGAGTGCTACTATAAAAAATAAAATAAAAAAAAAAAAACGTAACATTATACGTTGTAGAAAGTGTCGGAGCGTTAACAAACGTTGAAGACATGTTTGATAAAAACAAAAAAAAAAACAAAAAAAAAACAGATTGGCTACATTCTGTGGAAGCTTTAAAAAATGATCTCTGTACATTTTCCCAAACAAACTCTAATATCCTTAAGAAATTAAAGGCCCTTATTCTTTGATTCAAAACATGTCTAAATTTAGCAGATTATTTTATTTGTAATCAGCACCTTATAACACATTTCCATACCCTGTAAGTTAAATTTAAGCAATTTAAAGTGATTGTGTGCGTAGGCAAAAAGTAAAAACATTGAAATTTCATCTCCAAAAGTTTGGTAAGGCTTTTAATTACACCATTCAGACAATCTGGGAAAATAGATAGGTTTCAGTTTGTAAATTCTGCCATATGATTTCAAATTCTTCCCGATACCGACCTACCACGGAGCGACGACTTGAGCAGTACGTTTTTGATACACTAGTGAGACCCGTACTGTTTCATATTCATTATGTAGGCGGTTATAGTAAGAACCGTTAATTTTCAAATATGATTTCTGTTTTTATGCCAATCCCGTTGCTTTTCGAATTAGTTACTGTCATTTTTCTTCATTGAAAGGCATAGTACGTTCATGCACTATCTCGCGTGTACATTTCAAAATGAAGAAAAAGTTAATATCAAACATAATCTTATCTTTTTGGTTTTTCAGTACACAATCACTTCAATTAAGTCGGTACATTCACAAAAACGTAAAGTAAAATAAGAACTCCATAACTTTTTGGTAAAATTTTACACACAGTTAATGTAAGTCTTACATTATGATATAACAATTTTACTAAAATGTACTAAAATTTACCAAAATTATGTAGAATTTACAAATGCTGCTTACATTAATTTTAGATAAAATTCATGGAGTTCTTATTTTACATAATTTAGGTAAATAATTCTGTGAGTGTATGAGACTGCCCCATATTTCAAACCCTGCGAGGCTCGTGAGTTCATGAAACTGTCAAAGATCGAGTTGATATTCACGTGACGTCATAAAATGGAGAAGCCCATTCGCGGTCTGCCTTCCATACTTTTGTGAGTTTACACGCTGAAGTGTTGGAGCAGTACACAGTACGTATTATAGTCATTGCAAGACTTCAAGCGATAGAGAAGAGCTTTTCTAAGTTGGAATACGGTATAGTCCTCTACAAGACAGCCAATCCTCACATGATATCATACATGATAAGGTTTCATCGAAGGAACAAACCCTCACCATGATGGTATGTCTCGATATCAGGTCAACGAGATTGCCTAGTGCTTCATAACGATAGTCATTCTTAGCCAGTGTGTTCTGTATTACAATTTTCTACACTGTTAAAAACGTCTGTAAATTTTCAGACTTTTTTTACTTAAATTTTCTATATATTACTTTTGACAGACATTTTCTGTGCCTTTACAGGCAATTTGTCTTACCAAAATAAGGAAATTTTGTTTAATATGCATTTTTTGTTTATTTGGAAAACCATTATTGTCTTTTTTTCGACCAAAGTTTACGGCTCTATAGGAAAATATAAATAAATTTACAGACATTTGGACAGTATTTTGTATTTTTTTTTTTAATTCACACAAACATGCTGTCATTTGGCAAACATTCATTTTGTCGTTGAACTAAAAAAGAAACAAACATAACCAAACAAAAAGGAAATAACCGGAAAAATTCCAATCTGTAAAACGCGACAAGGTTCTGCCAAGTTTCAGTTTTTAACAAAGTTATTTAAAAGTTCATATACCCCTGTTTACAATTAGTTGAAACAGGAAAAATTCTGTAAAGCAAAGCATAAACTCCAAGCAAAGAAGATTTTGTGTTTCCTTGTTACACGTTGCTTAGACTACACATTCTACCCAATATCGGGTGCTCAGAAGGGTCGGCTGAGGGGCCCGGCGGATTATTCAGTGAAAGTAACTAGATACATATGAATAAACTATATACTTCACAGTCTATGTAAGTTCGAAAACATATTCCAATATTACTATCAGTTAAGAACATTCAGTCTTCAAAAAATTCAATGTGGATCGCGTAATTGTTCGCATTGTGGAACTTGTCGTCGTCCCGTCCAGCTAGACTACAAAGCCAGAACTTGAGTACGATTTGAAGGCCAGCGCAGAGCTGTCACCAGTTACCAGCTAACCAGGTATTACAGTTCTAGTTTATTAAGTCTTAATGTTTCAGCTTCAGTTTATTGAACATTGTAATTAGTTTAGCCTAATCAGTAAGTATTTTGCAAATTGCGTCTCCTTGGGTATATATACATTTATATTTATTGACAGTTCTTGTCTCCATTCCGTGATACTATAATGACTTAACCTATTTCTGATAAGGAATAAGTTCTGTGGTTGGAATGTGTGGAGCAATGACGGAATTTCTGAACATAGGACACTCTAATTAGATAAAATATATCATCGGTACAATGTTACGTGAGAACGATAACTATTTCTGTATGCCATTTTAGGCCTTCACAAGACAGAATCTTGACAAGTGGCAGTTAAGACTTACAGGTCGTAGGTCTTTATATGACTTAACAAGCTCAGCACAACAGCAAGTATAATTGTCGGGGACAAGATTTGTGAAAGTATGCTAAACATAGTCAAGTAAAAATCTATTGAGTCACGAACGTATAAAACAAGACTCGTTCAAGTGTATATGGTGTGATTTATTTTCTCTGGAATGTGGATGGGGACATTCGAAGGGGGGGGGGGGTGTGGGGGAAGTGTTGATTGGTTAGGTTTGGGCGTAGGAATTCATGGCATATTGGGGGGAAGTTCCTTTTGAATTTCTGAGACAGTGTTCCTTTTACCATACGCGATTTACCAGTCAATGTTATCGATTGCAAGCAAAAGTAAGAACTGAAAACGTCGGTTACTGTAGTCTCTATGTCAATCGGGTGCAGCTGTTCTGTACACATGTAGGGTACCCCGACTTCACTACCATATGTACAGTGTACAACGAGATGTAGGCTTTTCACTGCCTAACGCCCTCGTTCAGTTTGGTGTCCAACAGTACACCCAATGATTTCCCACTTCAGAGTCACCAGACTTGTAAATATATTTCAAAACATCTACGGTATTCGTTGGTACTAGGTGTGTGAACTTTGGAGCACGCTAAAACTTAGTTGGGGTTGTGACTGCCCTCATTACATACTCGAATCAGATCAGAAGTTAATAGGCCTACAATTTGCTCGTTAGTTCAATCTGGGGTTTAGACCATGAATCTTTACTCCCACACGGTTATACATATACTGACCTATTTAGAAATTGCAAAACTCGGTTATTCTGATTTCTTACCAGCCTGTGCCAGGACAGAACTGAGATCTAAAAAAAACATGGACGACGGAGCCAGCTTAAAGGCTGTATTGCGTCACCCTAAGCTACATTTTTACCTCCCGGAAAGCAAAATTCTCAACTGGTTCTAAGTTACAGTACTCTTAGATTGACAGCAAATTCGAAAGATGCAGAGCAGCTCGTATTACACAGCGTTCACAGGGATCCATTGTTTTGATTACACATGTGGAGGAATTTAAGACAGGCTGAGGGAGGGACTAGAGGTAGGTGGTTGGGAGAATTTAAACTGTCTGGGGTGATGCATTACAGCCTTTAAGTGTGACTCTGGGCGTGTATAACATCACTACTTGAGGAAACTTGTCACCCATGTAAAATGTACCATACATAACATTCCGAGATTACGACGAAATACTTAAAATATACGCAAAGGTTGATTTATCAGTCTGATTGTGAATACTCCTAAATCAAAGAAAATAAAAAAAACAAATCAATAAAAAATATACGCAGAAGGCCTATGCGGTGTGTGTATAGACTTAAAGGAGTGTTGTAATACTTACCGAAGCAACGCGGCCATTCTTGGGATTAACAGCCCGAAAATATGTGATACAAGTGAAACAGCTTTCGTAACTTCGTTCTGCTGTAGATCTACACCTGTAGCTGACAGCTTTAGCAGACAATTCACAGACTGTGGGAATGTTATATTTATCAACAATGAAAGTATTCACTAGTAATAATAAAATATATACCTTTTTGTTGTTGCGATTCGGTGTAGGATTCCCCCCGGGAGAAAGATTCCGGAATCACCCGTTCAACCAGGGAATTAAAACGCCTCGGGTTTGTGTCCACCAAGGGCGTCCTCAGCCCATAGAAATAATGCAGGAGATACCGTCACGTCCGCCCTACTAGTCTTTTTGGTGTACAGCCAATTTCTCTTACTGTCGCAAAATCTAAACAATCGAATCGTTTAGCAACCCAGTTTACTGGAGCTCACGAAGTTTTCGCAGCTACTAAAAAATCACGTTTTCTTTTTTTTCTTTTTTTTTTGAGGGGGGAGGGTTGAACATATATCAGACTGCAATAATCATCTCCTTCACATTGCGACGTATATACCTGCCAAACGTCCCCGATTTCATGGTCAAGTTTGTGTTTTAGAGTACTCTTTGTAAATTTGTCACGTAATTGTAGGAGCCACAAAGTGAAAAAAGCCGGAGAGATTACATCGTGAAGTCTGCGATAGGTAAAATCGTCCCATGTTTTGAAAGTCAAGGACATCTGTTATGAAAAGAGCCTGGCATTCAATGAAGTGAAAAAATTAGGTCTATCCTTCTAACATGTTTTTTTTTTTTTTTTCCCTTCTGTTTGATAAAAAGAAGGTCCATTCATATCCAGGAAAGATGGATTTACGGAAGGTCCAGGAAGTAGGTTAGGTTTATACGATCTGCTGGACTTCTAACACAGTGATAAATACAAAATTTTCTCTAAACTTGAACGACTCAATAAAAGAAACAACTTTATTTGCCTTTCGGTGTACATGTTTGCGGTTGTGTCCCGGGTTACATTATTCTACAGCTTAGGAGTCGTAAGTTGTGAAAAAGAATTGAAATATACAACTTTGCAAGTTGTGATCTCGAATCGAACAATAAACGGACTTTCTAGGATGTACATGACAAGATTTAACTCGACAGTTCAACTTCTGACCAGTATTTCCTTTCATTTCCCAACAAGCAAAATGAAACGTTAACCTTTTCACACTGTTTGGAAATTTTAGTTCAAACGTCAACTCTTTAGGATGTATCTGTACTGGGGCAACGTTTTTCGATATGTAGTCGTTAATGTTATTAACTTTTAAAGGAAGCACGATTTTGGTTCTTTTGAAGCCTCAAAAAGCCTTGAAAGTAGTCCTATTCACACAGGCACTATATACCAATCCTCGTTGGACATATAAAGCCAATCTACAGAAGCCTTTTAGGATCATAGATAAGAAAGAAAAAATAGGTTAAGTTTCGGTAGAGATACCTTCGGGGACTAGAAGTTTATGCCCTTAAAATCTCTGGTGGCACTTCACTGACGGCATTGAACTGAAAGTCGGTCAGGGAGTGGACACTGCCAATGTGTATCTTGTAATAAATGCCGCCGATTGGGATACCTCTCAGGCAAAGGCATGAGAAGGTCGCACTCTGACATTGTCGTGCGGAAGTGTTATGTACATGTGATATAAAAGTCCATTTGGTTGGTATGAGGGCACATATTCAATCTATTTTTATCTACATGGACAGAATGGACGCCACAGTAGATTTTTCTTTTATTTCTCAGGAGAAATGGAATGCAAAGACTTGTAGCAATGTTATTCCGAGTAATTGTGTTATTGTTTCACTTTAAATCCTATCATCCCACAGAATGATCTTACACAGACTTGAATGGACTGGAGCAAGTGAGAGTGACTGACAGAGGAGCGGCGGGGACGAGGGGAGACAGATTGAGCCAACCAGTATTCATGGCCCCTAGCTACCGGGGAAGTATTAATCCACACCGATCGATGAGATCGAACGGATATTACCGATAAAATCAATCAGCATCCAGGGTACTTCACGTTTTTTTTTCTCTTGAAGGGGGGGGGGGGGGGGTGGACATGGCGCCATCCCCTAGTAAAAAGTGCCGCAACTGAAATAGCGACGGTACCCTTAAATGGATTCCGCCTCCCCTCCACTTCCTACAAAATCTCCGTTCGGCCAATCAAGGTGTTGACCATAGGCTAGTGCCATTTCAAACGGAGCCTCGGAAGCGATCTCAATGTGGCACCATTTCACATCAAATCTGTAAGAAGAAAACTTTCTGGGGTTGAGGTTGACTGCCAACTCCCCCTTAAACCCTGTGGAAGATCGCTTCAGGATCACGCACGAGCTCCATGAGTGCCCCTCCCCCGCTCCCCCGCTCTCTTGAAAAGAAAATGTACGGGACACTGAACATTGGTTTAAATGTTTTTACAGATATGCACGTGAATCAAGGAATATTTTTGGTTTGTGACATAAGCATAAACAACACATAAAAGTTCAATAGAAGTATGATTGCTACTAGAAGTATGACTTGCATCATTTGAATGTCATAGTCACCCACAGCTCTCATTAGATAATTACGTAGTCCAAACGCATGATGTTTTCGGATGGCAATGGAGAAATCGGCTTTTTAATTTTTTTTTGAAGTTACTTCAAGCTCATGGTGAATTTTAAAATTAAGGTTAGGGTTACGGTTCGTAGTCTAGGAATCAATTGTTCTGTTCTATTATAATCCGATGCCAGAATTCCAAAAAGAAAAAAAGGTAGAAAATCTATTATTTTGGTATACTACTATGTGGCCAATTTCCGACTTAAAGGTTCATTCGTCTATTAGCATGATTCTTCCACTGCCATTGCCAGAAAGCAAAAATAAGTAAATAAATGTGAGAGAGAAAAAATAAAACAGGTCCATGGCCCGGCATACGTAAATCGACATAGCCATTTGTCGCCTGTGTCAGTGGATCCGTACATACTAATTGTAGTCTTACCGTGACCAGAAGTGCAGAGGTCTCAGACTAAAAGATTGGAACAGGCTCAATCATGTACTGAAAAGTGAAAACGTCCAACTAGTCTGTCCCAATGTAACCTTCCCGGCAGGTGTTAGTATGTATCGTTTTCTTTTTTTTAAATATTGTGTGACATGTTTCTAGAAAAAAGCATCCCCTACCAGTCAGAAGTTGCAGAGTTAAACCCTGAGTGAAAATCCGTTGAAATTTTATTTATATCTTTTCTTGTTTTTGAGACGTGACTTTTCAAAGATTCAGAAAATGCAAAACAGATGACGTGGAGTGTTGCACAGTGTCAGCATTTCTTTTGTAAAGCCTACATAATTTGCCTCTTAATCACGTAATCAGTGATATTCACATTGGTTGAGTCATACCGATATTTCTGAAGAAGAAAATACTTGCTTCCAAAATAAAACCCTACGGCCAGATAAAATTCTCACATGTCCTTGAAGAAAGGTTACATGAACCAAGGATTAACATAGGACGTATCATTAGAGTTCATCTCTTGACGTCACGAATTTGCATACTTAGCCAATGTTTATTCATGGTACAGCTGTGAGACACTAATGTCCCTGTAAATTGGTCAGTCTTTGACGGAGTTTGATGGAATTTGTAGGTATTTTTAATATTTTCAATGCTTAATGCACCCAATACCGGACAAATGTCATTTTAATATCACACGACCTATAGTTAAAACGTACACACACCGAATGCAGTCAGAGCTGATGTAGGAGTAATACACGTCCGTTGTGCGTGACTACAGTGTATACTGCTCAGTTAACAAGCATTTGCGCGAACTCGATCCCTGCGCAAAAGTCATAAAATCTGAAAACTTAGTATCAGGTCAACTTGAATCAAAATAAAAGCAAAAAAAGTTAGGAACCCCCAAAGTTAACATTTTAGTTGATCGTGCTAAATTTATTTGAAGTTTTAAGGAAATGCATAAGCCAAAGAAAGAATCGATAAAAGAAAGAAAGAAAAAAAAACAAAACAAATAAGTCTCACCTTTTTTTTTTCCTGGAGTACAAAAAGCTTGTTGCTGACCCGTCCTCCTCTACTGTGTCTTTCCACCTTCTCTCTTTTCTTCAGCAAAGTCTTTTCATCGCTCAAAGAGGTTTTTTTTTCGTAAGTAATCGACAAATTCTTGATACAGATCAGCAGATTCTTACCAACAAGTTAAGTAATGTTGACAGCTGTTTGTGTGTGATCCTAATATTTAAGTAGTTTCAAACGCTACGTCATTACGCCATGTCGAATTCGAAGTGTAAGTTATATGTAATTGATCGTTATGATTAGCCCACACTGAGTGACTACAGCTATGTAAGAAAGTATTTTAAACTGAAACCGTCACTTAAAAAAAAAGAAGGTAAACAGTCTGCTAATGTATAGAGAAAACAAAATTCTGCTCTGAAGTGATGGGTATGGTTTGCCTAAGTGTCGTTTCAAATTAACCTGAAAAACGTCCTTCTGTATATTTTCTATAACCTTCCTGCCCGTTAATAAAACATATTTCCAATGACAATGTGCGTAGGATGTTGGCTGTACTTCGGTTTGTTGACTTGAACTTAGTGAAGTCTGTCGATCTGTTATTGTACCTTTTGGAATACCAACAAGGTTTTGGAATACCAACAAGTTTTGGAATACCTACAAGTTTTAGCTGAATTCATCCTTTCACGACACTCCAGCAGTACAAAAGCTGTGATTGAAAATTCCATTTAGGTGCGAAATATTTTTCTCTTTGTTTGTTTGTTTTGTTTTGTTGTTGTGTTTTTTGATGATCACCGGGGTCCCCTCGAGGTACGCTACATTCGCGGAAAATGTCACCGAAGCAGAACTTTTAACTTGATGACGTCGTGCATAGTTGATGTTTAGGTATAGAATGAACTTGGTATAGGGTCACAAGAAATAAGTGCCTTTTACAACCCTTCGCGTGTTTAGTTTGTCAGTATTACAATTACACTCAAAGAAAGGTATATGAATGTGGCCACAATACTGCAGATCTTGAAAGGTATGAACCAAACGCCGACACACAAATGGTTACTGCTACATTTGGAATCTGTGACTTAAGCGCTGATGAAAAGTAGAAAAAACAGGCAGGTACACATAAGACAAACGGTGTCTGACAAGCAGGTTGTGTTGACCTCGGGGCTGTCAGAGCATACCTTACAATCACTGGTAACCTAGTAATGTGGTAGGCCTGCTCATGGCAAAGGGTATGACGGACGATAGCTCTGAGTCTATAAGACGGGATTGAAATTGGTTGGACGGTTGCATAGCGGTGTATAGTCCAATTTCCCCTTTCCCCTTCCTCTTTGTCCAGAACATTTACTACAGGGCCTGGTTCCGCTAACTTTTTAGCCGAAAAAATGGATCACCCTTCTCTCTGTCGCAATTAACAATCTAACGAGTGAAATTTTTCCTGACAAGAAACATGTCGTAGATGTTATTTTCCAGATTGGTATCGAATGGAACAGAATGGGGGAGAATAACGATAAGGGTCATTTGTTTTCCTTCAAACAGCACATCCTGCTTTAATGTACAGGTGGGGACTACCAAGGTCGCCTTGTAATCTGTCTTTTGTGTAGTTCTTGGCAATTCTATAAGACTTATAACCGATTAGAAAGTAAACACAATCTGGTATTTGTCGTCCTGCTACAGGTTGCAGAAAAAAAAAAGAGGCGATGTCCTAACTGACGAAGCATTACCAGTCGTCGGGGACAGAAAATTAATTTTCCTCTCTTGGGTCGGTCGGTATTGCGTATGACATTATAACATTAAAGTTGCATATTAAAACATGAAAAAAGAATTTGCATATGGCAATTTCAGGACATTTCGTGAAACGTCTCATTGAATTGTCCAAAAAAAATTTCTACCACTTCATGCAGCTTCGTTCGCATCTCAATCCAAACTAACGCCACCCCCCCCCCCCCCCCCCTGCTCTGATGATACAGACTCGGGCTTGATTTCGAAGAGACAAGGTCAGCCAGCTGGTTCTAACGGAAACGTCGCCAATCTTCTCGGCCATCGAATCCTTGTTTTACGTAATCCTTTTCGTCGGGTATATACAGGTGTGAAATAGCCGGTTACTAACGAATACTACTGAACTAGAATCAGGGAGGTGCAATTGGCCTCCCTGCTAGAACTGGGTTGTATTACCCAAAAGGGAAAGGACGTCTATAAGCGTCAATAGTTACTACTTATAACTTGAAACACTTCTAGCTAAAAGTCCGATAGGATTAAGATGGATTAACTTGACTTCAATTACCTGTCCTTCCAAATGACGGCGCCCTGATGAATGCAACGGGTCTGCGCGTGCGCAGCAATGCGAGCTCCTCAAGTTGTTTGCAAGAAAAGACGAAAAACGAATTTATGCACATGCGGAAAGGTTCAGCTTAAGTCAGTCGCCCATGAAAGTTAAACTTTTTCACATATCTCCTGCGCATGGAAAGATTGATGCTGGTATTTTTTCTCACTTTTAATATTCCCAATAATCCGCAAAGAGCCCGCGTACAGGCCTAAGTTCATTGGCGTGGATCATGGGGGGGGGGGGTAGGACATCTCCAGTAGGCCCCTTCTATTTCAAAATGGTCAATTGTAGAACTTACCCTTTCTTTCGAAGTGGAGTGAATACCCCCTTACATTAATTCCAAAGGGGATCTCGTTAAAAGTATGGAAGTGGTAAAAAAGGGATCCAGAAGAGAAAAAAGTTTATTTTTCTTTTTTTTCCCTCATCTTGACGTCCAGGTGACGTCCAGGTGACGTCCAAGTGTGGAACATTACTTAAACAAATCTGTTTAGGGGATATGTTTACAACCGATTTGGAAAAAGAAAGAAAAGAAAGAGCAAAAAAGTTATGTAAACTGTTCGTCGCAACTTTACCTATACTTCCTTAAAATATGGTCACTCAATTAGGATAATTTAATTTCAGAGAGACGTTAAGTAACGATGCTGCTGTGTGGGTAAAGGGGGACAGTCAGAGGGACTTGGAGTTGTTCAATTATGACCTCTGACACTGTTATTACACATTAGTGGAACACAATATTGAATCTTACAAGCACTAACGATTATATAAGATTCCTGATAGCTTTGCCGATGGTACCCATCACCTACAACCACTGACCCTGGTACCAGGGAGTTGCCAACACCCTGCTGGTACAGCTTACAGTATCCCAAATACATGGTAAATATTATACCGGACATGAAATGACCATGGTGTATGAAACTGAAAAAAAAACATGGGTCAGGCCAATACACGAATAAGACCATGAAACATCATTGTAAATCGGTCATTTTTCTCTTTCTATACTGATTCAAGCCAGGAAATTAGAAGAAACGTTGCCCGTGGCTGTGACCTCATTAGAGCAATTGACGTAAATCCATAGCATAATAGGCGCTATACCTCTTTAAAATCAAACAATTTCCTTTGGTCATTAGCTTCATTCCTGCAAGATGATTCATGAGATAATTAGATGCAATCTTTCTTTGACAGGATGAGAAAATTGTTTTCATTCCTTCGGATTCGGTATATTCCGCACCGATGACGTATACTGCAAAGGTATTTGCACTTTCGATGACCGATTTTTAGTCTGCTGCCAAAAAAAAATCGGGTGCAATAACACGGCTTGCATGAGAATCGAGGACACTAAGAGCAATCGCTGACCTATTTGGCACTCGGTATCTCATAACATGAAACAGGTGTGAAACAGTGGTACAGAGTGTATCGTAACCCCCTCCCAGTTTTAAAAAGAAACAAATAGAAAACTATTTACACTGGTCATTCTGGCAGTTGGGAAGCAACTATAAAAAAGAAAAAGAATTGAATAACAATGATGGGATGAAACTAAATGAACTGTCATGTCGGAATTGTCTTTATGAAAAACTGGCCCAAATTTCATGGTGAGAATAATTTTAACTTTTCTGAAGGGACGATCATCGGTACAGGAGTACTCGATTATTCTCTATCGGTTACTCTTAATCATGATGTCGTCAGTCGAAACTCCCTAATCATTTCCGTAGGTGTCTTATTCCAGTTTTAGAGATTAGTGGCTTATCCGCTGAACTGATCCCAACTTTGAAAGGTGGTGGTGGTCATGATGGGGTTACCCTGCAGGATCAGTCGACTGTAATTCTCCAAGAGACTAAAGTGGCGCAAGTCACGAAAGAAGGGGGGGGGGGGGGAGCAAGGATTCTGATCACTCTCAACGAAACTCGCAAGCACACTCGAAACAAACCCCCTAGATTTCCTTCGTTCATACATGTAAGTCCATAAAAGAAAATAGGCACAGGGAATCGTCACAAATTCCAACATTAATTGCTTCCTCTAATTGCCTAACTCTAGACCGCTAGATTCTGATTGGAATGCTCAAGCCAAAAAGTGCGAAAACGTAATTTCGTGAGGGCCCCACCCCCTGGACAGGTGCCCCGCTGATCCCTGAGGTGCCCCAGCTGATCCCTGCTTAAATTCTGACCGATGAAGTTCACAACTTCAGTTTAGGTTTTAGCATCTATCTACCTTTAGCATCTATCTATCTCTTTTCCCCATATCAGCAATTATGCAGAATTTCAGACATCTGATGGGTGCGTGAGTTTTAGATCATTCGGAATCACTTTGGTGTTTATCAAAAGTTTCGTAAGGTAAAAATACGCAAATATTTTCTACATGTGAAACTGCACTTGCCAAAGAGGCCTAACTTCAGAATAACGTACAAAGTTCATATTCATTTCCTGTTCAAATTCCTATTTGTTTCCGGTTGAAATGAACCGTTTTAATTGGAAATGCTGACAAAAATCGTCGTAGCAGTAGTTTGCGGTTGTACGTGTGCTTGGCTGTATACGTTAGTCGGAGTTACCTGAGGTGGTTGGCGGTGGACGATTTAATCACTCGTTCCCACTCCTTTTGAGTAAAACTCCAGGAGTAAAAACTTTGATTATTAAAGCAGTAGATTCTTATTAAACATGTAGACGAGTGGAAGTTGCTCGTCGCGTGGTTTGGTATGGAGGGTTATACTAGACAGAATACGGTCAACCAGTGAGCTTCACTTTTCTGTAAATGCCGTAACCTGATTCTAGTTCTGCTTAGAACTCATAAGATACCTTCACTGTCTGACGAAACAGCAGACTGTTTTCTCAAATCTAGGATCCGGTCACTAGGACGGTCAGGAGACGTTAGGATCAGGAGACGTTACGTGGAGTTACACTTCTGTTTGCAAATTCGCGCCGAAACGGAATGTCTGCGACTCCTAACAACACAAACACTCGACCGTCCGACTGACATGACCGACTTTCTGAAAAGCTGCAGCAAATTACTGACGTAACCTCGAAAATTTTTTACACCAATCGAAAATTTAGAGCATTTATTGATTTTTAAATTAGGTAGAAATTGAGGAAACGTCTCTTTAATAATCATACAGTTTTTTTTTGCTGTAGAACTAAGTATACCTAAGTACTTGTGTCTGTGTGACATCACAGTTTTCCCACAATCCAATGTAGCTTTGTGGTTAAGATATTCGCCAAAAGAATAAATATATAAAATAAAATCCAAATTTCAAATAGAACATGAAGACATAGCTTTAACCGGTAGAGAGACACTACGTTCCTACGTTTTCTACGAACTTAGATTTTTCTTCCGTCGCCAATCTCTTAAAGTTTCTTTTAAAGGAACTTTCACTAAGCATGGGACGAGCGAATGAGAATTGCAGCGTATACACAGGATAACGCAGAAAAGCAGCGATAGAGTGAAGTTTGTTGGTGTATCTTACCAAGGAGTTGCTATTTGACAAATAGCAACTCCCTGGTCTTACTCACCCTCATCCTAGGGTGCACATGCATTGACATCGGTAAGTTTAGTAAGGGAGGTGTTCCTGCTTTAGTGTACTATGGACGTTCACGCAGAGTGATGAAATTAATTTGGTTTCCAACAAAAAATTCCATGAATTAGTACATGACAAAAACACGTACATAAAAGGAAGTTGTTACCTGGTATTTACGACAAATGACAATACAGCGTTGTTATGGTTACCAGAGAAATTCAGTCTGACTGTATAGGTCAAAACGTATATCTTTGCACTGTTTCACCTGGCCGTCTTCCGTCAGACTTGGGGCGCTATCCCATGTCTTTCAAGTTCGGTTAACAACAGGTTTTTACCTCTGTCCAGTCGCAAATCACCAAAAAAAAAAAAACAAATAATAATACATATTCTTCTGTAATGAATGTAAAATGATGTATAAGAAAATGTCTCTGACACAGGTGTCTGCCTCTCGAATTTTAATACTTGAAGTAAAAAGTGACTATCATGTCATTACGAAATATTGAGTTGCGAATTCGATGTATCGATGTAACGATGTGTTGCTCTGAAGTTATTCTAACCCTAGTCCTGTCTATGAACTGTTGAAGTGGCGCTGCCTCCACTGATTACGTGTGCAAATGACTAAGTGGACCAAACGTTTTCAACGCATTTTTTTCCAAAGAAGTGCGAGTGTCGGGTGAACATATGTATCGGCAGGTTCAGGGTTCGTCAATCCAAATTTAAATGTATGGAGGGGGAGAGACATGTTTGACTAACGAACAGGTTTGAATGATTAAAACTACCCCGGCAGGGGTCTACTCATTCCACCTTTGGATGGCTTTGGATACATTGGACAGGCATTGTCGCATATATCGTACCAAAATAATTTTGGGTTTTGCAAATTCATCAAAACTCCCCGAAAATTTTGGCCTTTGCAAATCCCCATGGCCAGAAACGGCACTTTCCGGGTATCCTGGGCTTCATGTACCCAGCCTTGAAATGGGACTCTCTGGATCCAGTTACCTCCATCAATGAGAAAAGTAGCATACAATGGAAATTTTTTTTTTTATAATTTTCTGAAACGTTAATTAAACAGAATTTTTTTCTTCTTCAAACGGTAACAGGCTTTCTAGTTCAACTTGATACATTTTCAACTATAGAAGGTGACCTTACACAGAATCTGGTGCAATATTTTGAATCCGTTGGAGTCAATTTTTTAGCCGAGAAACTTTGGTTCCAGCAAAATTATTCCAACAATTCTTGCTCTCATCAGTGACAGTTGTTTATTAGTTTGCTGCAACGGTCGATGATTGCATGACGAAGTAGAACTCCTTCTTGTACCGATAACTTTTGAAAATGATAGCCACATTGCAGAGAAAAGATGTCACACAATAGTATCGTGATAAATGGTGGTTGGTATAGTCCTTGTAAGTGAGGAGTTGTCCCTACCCCCTTTGAGAAATGTTTCACCTACAATGTAAACTTGGATGCAATCCAGTGCAATATGTCAGATTTTCTGACTATCGTCAATCCTAGACTGATATATGGGACATTTAAATCGAATTTTAGATTTACTGAGACTTTTTTTTTTCAATTACCAGGTAACCTCACAATCTACATCTGCATTATTTGGGGTCTTTTAACTTCATAAAATGTGACAGACTGAGATGGACGCCTATGGGCAGGTTCCATGTGGGTAATTTTTTTGACTGTTTATAAAACAATACGCAACTGGCGAATGAATTTGTAACTTATTTGCAAATTGGCCTGAAACAGTGAGTGTAGTAGATTCCATTTGCTGTTGTTTAATGAGGCGTCATGGTCACGGAAGCCCGAAAGGGGGGGGGGGGGAGGGGTGGGGGTAATACGTCTTTCAATGGACGAAAATGACAGTAACTACATTGATAAGGATTGACGGAATTGGCAAAGAAACAGCAAAGACAAAAATCATATTTGAAAATTTGAACGATTCCGTCTATAGGGGCCTACATAATGAATATTCAACAGCACAGGAGTCTCAGGGTGTATCAAAAACATACTAACTCAAGTCGTCGATCTTTGGTCGTATCTGGAATTGTAGTATTTGGTGAAAGGAAGCACTGTATTTACAAATAACCTACAAGCTGATCACATCATTGCAACGTCAGCGATCCTGGGTTATTTTGACTAACTGAATATTCAGTGCTAGTATTCTTTCCATTGGCATTTAACAAATTCTCGGGCTGTATGTACATCATTAACGGCAAAGGTTGAGGGCAGGCCTGTTTAGCCTTACCGCGTAAAACGCCGCCTACGATTGTTCGACTTGATTTGTTCAGTGTGTTAGCTGGAGGTCTCGAACAGCTCCCTCGTGTGAGTAGTTACAATGACGTCACTCTAGTTTATCTACTTCTATGAAAGATACAAATAATGTCAGTTGCCAAAATATCACTGGAAATGTACTTCCATAAGCAATTCACAAACGTAAGGCTAAAAGACGTCCTTGACGAATAGATGGCGCTAGTTCAATATAAAAAATTCGAAATGATCGCTTGTATTTTTAAAACCCTATTTTTTCTATATCAAGGCAATATTCATCAGATTGCCTCCATTTCTATTAATCCATAAGACTGTACTTTTATCAAAATGTCAGAATTAAACTAAAATCAACTAGATTTATGAATTTTGTTAACCTTCGAAACTGCACTTTTAACGTTGAGATATAACCGTCCTATAATTTCCAAAGGTTGTTTGACATACAATCCGTTTAAATTATGCAAAACAGATGACGTGGAGTGTTGTACAGTGCCTGTATTTCATTTGTGAAGACTACATAAATTGCCTGTAAATTGGTCAATCTTTAACGGATTCGTATGGAATTTGTGGCTATTTTTAATATTTTCAATGCTGAATGCATCCAAAATGTCATTTTCATGTCACACGAAATTTAAATTTGCAATTTACACTTATGATTGCCAAACATAATTCAGCATTTGGTCAGCTATTTTCGTCACTTTGAAAAACGCGAATTAAGAATAGGACTATTTTATTGAACCAAACTCATGCTACTTTTCTTTATTTTTATTGTCAATCATAAACAAATTCGTTGACATTGTCGCTCGAACTAAATTTATCTACTTTGATATTCTTTTGATTTAGTTACTTTGAAGCATTACATATGATGTAGAAGTACATAAGCTGGGAAGGACTATGGCATGTGCTAGTGGGAAATATGGTCAGGGAAGCTACGCGAAATTTGGGCCCCACAAAATTACATAATTGTATTTTTCGGTATTTTTGGTAATATTCGTTTTGTAAGCAAAAATCTGTGGAGTTCATTCAAGTCCCCTCGTATTGTCTCCAGTTTAGTCATACGCCTCCCCTCCCCGCAGTAGTTTGTGCCCCTGGTCTTCCGAAAGGTAAATCGGTCCCTGCACATAGTAGAAAGAAGAGTAAACTATGGAACTAATCAAATGTTTCCTCCTTAGTATGAACCAACGCGTTCCATCGGTAGCCAACATGAAAACTGTCAGTTGCTATATGTGATTGTGTCGTAACACGTACAGACACATACATACATACAAATATCATGCGCAGAAAGCAAGTTCTCCACAGAATTATTCACTAAGTTACGACGAGTGAGTATGTTAAAGACAACTGTTTCCATTGATTCGTCATAAGCCTAATCATACTTCAGGGATTCAGTAAATGAATGCAGAGAATCACCGAAAGAATGGAACGTTTTGGACTCCCTTAAAACCAATGACTGTGTACAGTAAAGACATTCTTGCTTGTACCTGAAATCCTTCAATCACGTATCTATTACGTAATATTCAATAAAGGGGTTATTGGAATTTCCCAGCACAGTAAACCTGTTGGTTGTTCAAAGCACTAAGAAAAAAGTCCTGAAAGGAGTAACTGGTGATTTGTTTTCTCCCTTTATTTTGTAATCAGACTCGTCGAACAAAAAGATGAGCTAAATCTAAAACAGAGCTGTACGTGAGGTTAGCAGTTGTGACCCTTGATGATACTGTGGCAATTTGGTGTAACCAAAGAGACAGATCCTTGTCTTTGAGTAATATTGTATGAAGGCTGGTGGGGGTATATGTAACACGTTATCATTTAAAAGAGAGCTGTGGTAATACGAGGTGAAATAAGCTATTAGACAAAGGATATGTTTCTTATCTAATAAGTTAGAGTTATGTTCTACTATTATGAATACAAGTGTTGATATCATGCGATACATTTATCACTGAGAGAGACACGCTATTTAACATAACGTACACAATGCAACTGCATATATATTCGAAAAATATCTTTTCGAAAAACCGCCATTATAAAAAAAAAATCTGATGCTCTTGGGGAATGTACATCTTAATTTAAATTATAATAACCTTATCCAAATGGCAAAACTACACATGTGACCAGCGGAATTGTACTTTTTCCTTCACTAAGAAGAGATAAGTAGTTCGCTCAACATTAGGTCTTACCACAAGATGACAGTGTTACCTGAGTGTTGATACTGTAATTTCATTCCAATAAATTCTGGCCATTAACATGTGAAACATCTCCCATGAAGGAAATTGATGGCGCCAGTCGAATATGTAACAAGAAGAAGATTGAAAAACTATATAATGGTCCTTACAGGCCTCCGTAGGTCTACATCTAGAAGAACACGCCTCATTGCGCCACGTGTTCAGTGGACTATGGGCAGCACACATGCCGGTCGCAAAGAGCCTTTCAACCCTCTGGCCGAGTTGCATGGATTCACCTCACGCCACCTAGTACGCTTCTGGTCGACCTTTGACCGACCCTCCTCGTATCCTTCCGGGTTCTTTTACGACATCAAGGGAGACATGGCACGGGATCCTAGGCCACAAAAAGTACCATACCACCACCGGACCATTATAGCCAGGATGTGCCTTGAACCCTAGCACGATTTCTATGACCAGCAGAGCAGGAGTCTTTCGTCCGCCCCTTATAGCGCATAGCCAGCACGTCAGCTAGTGAATTAGGTGTTTGAATTAATACTTAACTAACATGACAGCATTTGCTTTAAAGGTAAAAAAGATATGAAATGCTGAATTGGACTCGAACCAAGGATCTTAGGCTCATGGAACGAACCGCCTTAACCACTCGGCCATCGCACCAGATGTAGGAATTAGGAATTAAGATACGCAATTAAAGCACTGTGACAGCAAGCCTCAGTCCACGAATTCGTCACACACTCACCACACACAAGAAAAAAGAAAAAGCAAAACTCAGTTCCTGCATCCTTTTCTTATTTAAATTAAGAGATAAGAAATACAACTACATGGCTCTCAAGATATTATTGTGTCAAGAGAGTTTACTATGGTTACTGCTAACATTCAAAAGACGAATAACTTTTCCTACTTATCTGGTCAGGATACAGCTTAGTTTCCCGAGTATAAAGGCCGTCGACAAGTGGACTAGCAAAAAAAAAAAAAAAAAAACAGGACTCAGTTGATGTGAGCCTCATGGAACTGGGTGCTTTTAAGCATTCCGAGCCATTAGGTTCTCTGAGAAGGACTAACTGATAGTAGTGGCCAGTACAAATAACATTTGGCAAAGGAACTCAGAGAATTTATTTGCATATCAAAACGTAATAGAAACAGTCGAATTCTTCTACACACTAAGACTTAACAGAAATAACACAAGTACCAAAACTGGTATAACATAAATACTACATTCATTACTCTTTCAAATTCTAAACAGCGAGACTACAAGGGATGGCTCCAAAACTGAGAGTGAATGTTCACTTCAAAGGAGTACGAATGATCACTCTGTTTTTTCATTCTTTTGATAATTTAGAGTAAATATTCACTCTTAATTTTGGAGCCATTCCTAATCTCCCTCTTAACTCAGTTCAACGTATTACATTTAACGTTACATAATACACACATGACAGGAGACCACTCATGTTGGGCATGTTCAAATTAAAAATCAATTTTTTTTCAATATAGTAGAAAAAGAAATCTTCCTTAAAAAAAAAAATAAACAGCGAATGAGCCATCTACTTATAGAACAGTATGGAATAATGACACCGGGACTGAGATGCCAGTTTACAACGAAGTTACACACACAATGAGTGAATAAGGAATTGTCATGGCAGTTACTGACTAGCTTATCATTGTAGTAAAATCATACCTCTCCCCGATGTATCAGGACGGTAGTTAACCCTCCAAAGACTTAGGCTGTCGTCCTCAGTCGCACCCCCCCCCCCCCCCCGCCATCTCCACCATTATTATTCCAATTCATTCTCAGATGAGGGTTTCGGAGCAATGCTTTCAATGTTTGTGCTAATAATATGACAAACTCATTCCTCTGCGGTGCAAACTTCAATGGGAACGACAAACAATGCATTCCACTGGTACATGAACAACATTTGCAGTGAGGTTCCATAAATGGCGGCCCGTCGGTCAGATCCGACCCACCAAAAAAATATCAAGTTAAGAATAAACAAAAGTCACAAGCTTTGACAAACTGGAACATTTTTAAGGATAAACGAACTCCAACTGCTTAGCCTACCACTGTATTAATTGAATCAACGCCGGTTACGTCATCACACGTCACCTCTTAAGGGGTATTGTTGAAAGCAGAATCAAATATCTTTAGTAGTTTTACAAGTTTATTTCGAGCTATCAGTCAAGACGCTTCACAACTGCGGCTTATTTTTACATTATTCTGTTTTAAGCAGTTTATGAGTCCAACATAGACCCGGAAAAATCAGCATGTTTCAACGTTAAGCTTTGAACGTAATTTATTTCAAAATGACATAACTCTGCCCTATTTTTAGTAGGCCTATAACCACCCTAGTAACTATTCAAAGGATTTGAAAACAGGGACGTCCCCCCCCCCCCCCCGTTAGCTAAATTATGTAAAAATTTACCTAAACTGTTTACCTAAATTATGTAAAATAAGAGCTACATAAATTTTACATATAATTAATGTAAACAGTGTATGTAAATTCTACATAATTTTGGTAAATTTTACTACATTGTAATAAAATTGTTATATACACAATGTAATACTTACATTAACTGTGTGTAAAATTTTACCTAAAAATTATGGAGTTCTTATTTTACCGTTACGTTTTGTGAGTGTACCACGATCCTGTTTATTACAGGAGGATAATTAGCTGTGACCCGCATTTTACACAACTTTTTGGACGCCCTTCCTCTATCTACTGGTAGTACATAAAGTATGAGGCGCCATTTGAACAATTGTTATTTGCTCTATGTTATATTGACATAATGGCATTATATGTCATGGAAATTCTTCAAGTTTGATATGTGATACAACTTTTTTCAGCAACATATAATCAACAAATTATTCACAATGTGATATATTTGAGTAAAGGCACGTGATATGTGTTACATTGAAAACGAAACAAATTATATGACATATGTAATTCATTATACGTGATATAATGAAACAAAAGCACATTAAATGTGATATAATAAAAATCAAAACAAATTATATTGTACATAAGTTATGATTATGTCACATAATTAAAGAGAATTAATTAGAGGGTTTAAAAGTTAGGCCTGTAGTAAGAATGATTACTCACCGATGATAGAACCTGCCTTGTCGAAAGTGTTGGTATTATAAATTATTCAGGTCACAACTCGCAAGTCACAAGTCACATTTGTATGTTGGCACCATCGGTTTGATTTGGTGTACAGAAATAGAGGCGGAGCTTCACTGAGTGGTTTGTTTCCACTATTCATTATAAATCATATAATTCGTTTTTATTATATCACATATAATGTGTTTTTTGTTGAATTATAGTAAACCTGAAAGAATTTTATATACCATGTAATGCCGTTATATCAATATAATTTAGAACAAACAATAATTGTCAAATGGTGGCACACAATAAAGTATCCCCCTCCTTCCTCATTAAAAGAGAAAAAAAACGTTATTTTTTAATTGCTTCGTATATTGGCGTCCCCTAGATAATACCCATGAGTATGTATTTTCTAGTAGATAGTATTCTGCATACTATTCCTTATCTCTACCTTGATTAAGGAATTTTGTTTGACCAAAGGTCCTCAATGTTTATCGTAACTCTACAGGTTAACACATGATGACTTTCAGCCAGCCACATGAGGTTAGCACTGAGTGTAAAGATTACACGTTGGATTCAGACAAACCAGATATGTCTTTGTTTACCACGTGAATTTCAAAGGCGTTGATAAAAAAGTATTGCTTAGAACCCCAGGCACTGAGCTTGCATTGCTGTTTTAAATTTTATTTCCAATATCATTTTTGTCGATAATATCCATGGATGACATTCCATAGGTACACTGGCATTCGTCTATACCAATAAAAAAGTTCGAAAGTTATTTCTGTGCCTGGGGGAGGTCTCTACAGGCAGGGGTGTCCCCGTACACCTTGAAAGGAAAACTGCAGCTATCATGTGCCCTTCAACGACAATCTGGCTCAGTATTTTGCGTTATTTGAAGTCATATTGTTTTCCATTGATATGATAGTTTCCAGTAAATTTAATCCAACCATAATATTTTTACCTTGTGAAGATAACATAAACCCTTTGTTATATTGACATGAACAACATGGGGGACTTCTTTTTTTTCTACAGATAACGGTTACAACATTAATGTTAGCCATCATTCATGGCATGAATCATCATGGCTTACATTCAATGGTACCGTTCTTTTGATAGGTCAATAACATGAGATGGAGGATTTCCGCCCTTACAATGAGAATATTTTCAATCAACATGTATATATGCTTAATAAAAGGCAATCTCGTGCTTTAGAATTTATAAAAACTGCCAGACTGAGGAATCAAACATCCAAAATGACTCACTTGGAATTTCAGATTTTTCTACGATTGTCACTCTGACAATTTCTTTTTTAGGAGCTTCGGTGGGTGGGAGGGTTTCGACACACACAAATAAATCAGTCTAAATTTTCTGAGGTTGTAGCATATTCTGTACAAATAGTTTGGGCATCGCGTAACAGCTGTCGTTCCTGAGATGGTGTGGACCGTTCGTGGCTTCTTTAAAGCTGGAATATGAGTTGAAAATTTTTAGTTGAGGTCAAATTTCGCGGAATATGTCTTAGCCGCTACAGAAACATTGTTTAACCCCAATTTTGCATGCAAGAATATTCATATCCATTTACATTGGTCTGTTTGATTTCAAGTAACGGTGATTGACTGCCATGGTTTCTTGGAGAGTTTAAATTTTGTAGGGTCAACAAAAATGTTGAGACAAGTTTCATATTCAAATATCTGGAAGATGGGTACATAGTTCTCTTTCAAATTTTGTGACAAGTGATCTTTTCCCCTACTTACAATTCCCTAATACACTGACGAAGAACAAAGATAGATGACCAAGCGGTTGTTAATACAACTCATATTCCAGCTTTAAATTGTAGATCAAGATTTGTTGGACACAGTGGCGTCACAAGCGTTGTTCTTAGGGGGGTCAAGAGGATCGACGTGCTCCCAGGGGTGCAGCTGGATTATCTTTAGGGGTCCGGGACATGAGTGAGGTGGTCTAAACGAGTGTCATACAATGTAATACTTCAATAAAGTTTGTCTCTACTTCAGTAAAGCAACCTTGTATTTGTTCTGTGGACAGAAAACCGAAAGGAGACTACCTAAGCGGAGCGCAACCATCGATCGGCGAGGATTGTGTCAGAAAAGATTTACATAAAAAAATCCCCTAGATAGTCGGAAATTGCCCATTATAAGCTCAGCAAGTAAGCTCTAACAATTGTTACGCTATCAATCAAGTAAATCCAAAGAAACATTACTGGGGTTGAATGTATACCACACATAATTTAGAGTCATGATTTGACAAATTTTCAGGAGTCCGTGTAGTGTGACGAAAGACTTAGGGCTCGATCTACAATCTTGGACAAAATACCTTGGGACACCCCGCGCCCCCGTTCAATGTTGGCTATAGTATTGCTGTTCAAAGGGTACATTCACTTCTATAGCGCAACATTGGAAAAGGGCGCGGGGTTTCATGTTATCCTCTCACCTAAAACTCAGTATTATATTTGCAACATACGACAAAGTGTCCCAACAATTTTGTCCAAGATTGTAGGGCTGTATGGGGGTTTGATGGGGGTGTGCTGTGTAAGGAAGGGGGGCTTGAACGACCCCATCAAACTAAAATCGAACCTGCAACAATCGAAGACCAATGAGACAGACGACAGTCAGGGTTCCGACACTCCACAATAATTACCCTTTACCTCAAGAATCCCCGCGATTACCTACAGTACATGTATATAGAGATGTAATTTAAAAACAACAAATAAAGACTAGAAAACGTGATCATTAGTTTTAGAAAAAAAGAATAAATTTGTATTCAGTAAATTTCACATTTTGCAAATCTCAAGAAAAATAAAGGTTTTAGAAATTTTGGGAGGAAAAAATTGTTCAAAAGTGAAAAAAAGTAAAAATGTAAAAAAAATATTCAGAAAAAAGTAAAATTCGAAAAAAAAAATATGAGTCAGTGTTTCATCTTTCTGATGGTAAATTGGATGAGATCAATGACATCATCGATATCTGGTCGGTCGTCTGGATTTACTTTCATGCACTGCTTGCCAAGTATATCCAGGAAAGTGTCTCCAAGCGTACTGAGGTCTCTGAAGATTAATCCCAGCGAAAAGACCTCTGACGCCTTGTAGAAGGCCATTTGGCCTCTGATGACCTCAGGTGCGATGTGTCTTGACTCTAACAGGGCACTTCTTTGCTGTTCGTCATCCATATTAAGGTAAAGTCCATCCCCGTTCACATCGGCAGCGAAACCAAAGTCGATCAGCTTTACGTTGATGACTGCAGCTTGTGTGGTTGGTTCTGCAACGTTGTTAGAGGCTGCTGGCTGTAGAAGGATGTTGTCTGATTTCAGATCACAATGGAGCCAGTTACGCCGATGCATGTCTCTCATAGCCTCTGCAATCTCTAAAGCCACGAGAATGGACTGGTATTTTGTGATGCTTTTGGCTTTGATAGCATCATAGAGACGAGTGCCACGAAGAGACTGGCTATCTCCGATAAACTCTTCAACGATAGCCGGAAAAGGGCCTCCGTCTTGTGGTGACGTTATCCCGTATAACTTGGGGAACCGATCCAGTCCTTGTAAACTCATTAGGACCTTCAACTCACGTTCAAAGTTCTGTAAAAACAAGGATGGGAAATAAAGTTTAAAATAATGCAACAAGTCTAACTAAGCGTATTATCTTAAACATGCCACATCATCACCCTGACCAGCTGCAAATATGGGAAGTGAGACGTCGAAAGGTTTTATAGCTGTTGTGGAGTGTCCAATCAACAAGTAATTCCCATCCAACACCCCACCCCCTCCCTGTCTCGTCCCTCTTGTATGTCTCCCTTTGTTCTTTTCGCTCCTTTTGTTCTTTTCCTCCCTTTTCTATCTATATACCTCTAGCTCCTCGATAGATTCTTATTTATGTCGGAGAGTTGATTTTAAAATAAAGAGATAATCGAATTACCTCAGAGGCCTGCTCATATTCCAAGCTCTTGTACTGGCTCTTAACCGCCACCAACGTCTTCGTCGATTTACGCCTCATCAGAGTCACACCGCCGTTGACGCCACCACCCAGGAACACAGGGGTACCCCATTGGTCCTCCACTTCTTCCAGGTCATTTGGAGGGATGAAGGTGACTTGGTGGAATCCCAGAGTCTCACAGATCTTGATATATTGGTCGTAGTCAGTCTTATCATCTGATCCGAGAGAGCTGGGGAAGAGATTTGGAAGTAGTGAACAATATTTCGAAAGGATTTCGATTTACAGAGGTGTACCTCTGACGAGTCATATGACTGTATAGTGCTTCTATGTTGTCAAGGTCCCTGTGGGCTGTAGAAGATAATTGTTGATGTCTTTCATTTGCTGTCTATAGCTTCAAAAGACGATTTTCTTTGTCTTGGATGACGTTTAGAATGCTGTTGAGCAAATAGTAACAATCGTAGACAAAGGAACTCTCCAGTTAGTGGTGAAGTCTAAAGCAAATTAATCACACAGAAAATGTTGACTATTGACATGATACCGATTAGATACATTAGTGTGTAAAAGCGTTTTACATTCCAGAAAAACTCGATGGATTTCATGTGATAATTCAACAAAATGTCATGATATATTATTCGTAGTTATTCAACGTGATCTTTATATGAAGTAGAGATAGAGGGACGTGCACGAAGAGTGGTTATTCATGTCGACTCATTGTGAAGAGGTCAAGAAAATGATTCACAATAGAGAATGAATTTTACTTTTCAAGAAAATTTCTTATTTACACAAGATCATTGCAGCAACGTACATTGGTAGTACACGCTAAGTATGTAGCTCAAATATTTCCCAAACTATCCATGTATGAACTCGTAGACAAATTACGAAATAATTATTTGTCCCGTTTGAATGAAATTTTCTTTTCCCACTAGGAAGGAGCTGAGTTATTTTGACCTCTGCAATCATGTAGTACAGTGTGAAGTGCCGAAGTAATCAGCCAACAGTCCAAATATTCTGTCAGTCTTTTTAGGTGCCTTGTTGACTGAAGAAAGAATAATGATGTTTATGAATGCCAAAAGTATTGTTTGAGCAAAAAAAAAATATATATATATATATAAAGTGAGACTATACATAGAAACAAGAGAAACTGACCTGGTAAGTGGAGTGACGTCTTCAAATGACGTTTCAACATGTTGAGGTGCAACCACAGTCCCACTGCTCCAAGATTCGCAGCTTGTCTGAGATAAGAAGCGAAAAAATGACGTAATTGAGTTAGGTATACAAGACACTTTACTAAATATAATCTGAATATTATGATCCAATTTCATACTACGATATCAATCACTTATGTCACTAGCATTTATAAGAAACCAAACCCAAATTACCGTCAGAGAGTTAAAGTCGGCACCACTTGAGAAAGAACGGTCGGATCCGATTGACGAAACCACTTGGTGATGCATCTTGGGATGCATCGATGGAATTCTGCGCAGACTCAGATGTATGAGATCTGCAGCAAGCAAACCACCAAAAGACCTTGTTCCAACGAGTGCGTCTGTTTGACGATTGAGAAATGAGATATTTTTGTTAACAGTTATTTTCTGTTTCTTTTGGTTTATTGCTTACGTCAGTTTATGTAATATAAACTGGATACGCTAAAGGCAAATTTAACCAATTATTTCACTGACAGACATCTGAAAGTTCAACTATATATAGGTTGGTAACACTGCATAATTACCTTCCTCGGTTGGCTTTGTTCTTCACGTGCCTCCTCCTGAACAGTTTCATTCCCATAGCTAAACTAGGAGGAGATTAATAATAATAGTAATGATGATTACAATAATAATAGTGTCCAACAACTCACAGAGATAGTTACTAGGCACTGCATGGACACATCTTTAGGATATTCAAACTCCCAGAGTCCCCCCCAGAGACCCCCGAGGTACCCCTCGAGTCAAATATGCCAGAGTCAAATACATACCAACAAGATAAAAAATAACAATAATAGTAATAATAATAGTGGCCATAGACAGCTGTTTAGATATGCTAACTTTCATGCTAACTTTCATGTACACTTACGAGAATCTACAACAGAAAGTAAGATAGCCTATGCATTGGACATATGATAGAGCATTATTAGAGAACTTAATATTAATATTCGAATAAACCTTTAACTATGTTTCAATAGTTAAGAAAATGAAATTTGTTATACTGTAGAACATGTGGCAGAAGTTAATCTTAAGAAAGTTAAAGGTGGAATTTTACTTACACTTGAAGACTAATTACACTAGAACTATTGAAAATAATAAAAAAAAACCCAAAGCCCCATTCCCATCCGATCTACAGGCACAGGGAACACAAACATAAAATTAGCTTAAATGTGAATAGACCACATAGGCTAGCCTATACTTAATGAACTGTAAAAATGCTACATCTGCTCTTGTTTTTTCCCTCCACAAGTCCTTAACACTCTTTAAGCTCTCTCTTTGCCCTTTCCAACTGTTAACCCCTTCCTGTGACAAATACATAAATTTTTATTGTAGGAAAAAATGGTTGTGATATAATACTTACTTTTTGCGACTTTTTTTTCGCAGATGTAGCAATGAATTTCAACACGTATAAACCGTACTGTATGTCGTTCAGTAAAACTTTGCATAACGTTGGCATAAACACATTCAACAACGTCACAACGCTGTTACGAAACAAACGACAATTTCAGCTGTAACAAGCCCGCGCTATTTTGTGCGCTAATTTTACATACACCTGCGCGCGTTATGCATCATCACCTATAGAGGTTTCTTCGCGTGATCTCCTTGCGTTTCAATTTGGCATACCTGCCGCAGAACGTGTGTCATACGTGCGCATGACACGGCCTCAATTCGTTGCGCAATGGACAAAATTTGCGGATTTAAAATTTTGTCCATTCGTGCGAGCTGAGTAGTTTGAAGACCATCGTTGTCGGGGTTAGGACGTGAAGATGGGGCAAAGTAAAACCCGCCTCAGTGGTCAAGGACTTAATTAGTCTACATTTGAAAGATTTAGCCAAGAGTTAACTCTTTAGTCCCCTCTCAAAATGAACGAGCTACACGATTTTACCCTATGGTTTGTGGGAGCACAAAAATCCTCGCCTAAAATAGTATGAAATTTATCGTGAAATAATTTATCTCGGGATAACTTATTATCTCGAGATCTGAAGATTATCTCGAAATAATTACCTCGAGATACTTTATAATTGCGATATAATGTATTATCTCATATGTTTTATTTATTATCTAGATAATTATGTCGAGATAATTGTCCCGAGATCTTTGGATTTTATCTCCAGGGAATTAATCATCTCGGTGTTTTAACCTCTAGCTCTTTATTTTATCTTAAATAATCCTTAAGAAAATATTCCCTCATGTCCCTTTCCCTTAAAAGTCTCTGTTAACAGGCATGAAAAAGTTTGAAATTTTGGAATATCCGCAGCTATCGCAAATGTGTGACATCATGTGAAAATCAGTTAAACGTGGCCTGCATAGCATTAGGAAGACACAGAGTCACTGGAATTATAGCTGCAAGGCCAAAATGACCACTCGCACCTAGTTGAAATGTATCTGAGACATTTTGAAAAGAAGTTAAAAAGTTAAAAGTAATGGCACATATGATTCCTACGAAATGTTTCTGCTTTCGTAGTGCAACTAAATGGTATCTTTTATGAAAGCATGTTCAAGTATTTCGATCCTACTTTTCGAAAAAATTTCAGATCAAATTAAAATCAAAATCAATCACATCACATAACAGGTACTGTTTAACTGCAAACTCTTGGCAAAATCGGCAAGTTTAGGGCTGTTTACACAGAAGTACTGACTATGTGGACTAGCGATATCATTCGGATAACTGAATCAGTAAAGTTAAACTTAAAGTGATTACGTGTGTACTGAAAAACCAAAAAAGACAAGATTATGTTTGATTTTAACTTTTTATTTATTTTTAAATGTACACGCGACGTTGTACATGAACGGACTATGTCTGTTAATGAAGGAAAAGGACAGTAACTACTTCGAAAAGCAACGGGATTGGCATAAAACAGTAAAAAACATAAATCATATTTGAAAATTTACGGTTCTTGCTGTAAGCGCCTACACAATAAATATGCAACAGTACAGGTCTCACTAGTGTGTCAAAAACATACTACTCAAGTCGTCGCTCTTTGGTCGGTATCAGGAATTGTAGTAGGCCTATTTGGTGAAAGGAAGCACTGTATTTATAAATAACGAACGAACTGAACTCGACATTGCGGCGTCAATGATCCTGAGTTGTTTTGACTAAGTGAATGCATATTTCCCATTGGCTTGTTCAAAGAAAAACACTGCTGATTTGAATGGAAACTGTCAACCACTACATGGTCGTATTCTACACTTTTTGTCGTTATGTTTGAAGAATTCGAAATCACATGGCAAAATTAAACTACTGAAACCTATTTATTTTCCCAGATTGTCTGAATGGTGTATTTAAAAGCCTTACCAAACTTTCGGAGATGAAATTTCAATGTTTTTACTTTTTGCCCACGCACGCAATCACTTTAACAGATAGACGTTTAAAACGATATACTTTTCTTTTCCTTATTTTCCGAGGGAGGGGAGTGAGGGGTGTGGTATATGAGCACATTAATCGGTGATGAAATGTACCAGCTGTTGTGTCTTCGAAGCAGGCAAAGGTGATCTACTTGATTCTGATTTGCAGTGAAAAATGTTCTTTTTGTATATTTTTTTATTTTATATTAGGTGGCCTCGTTACGATGTTACGTTGACTGCTAAATCCAACAATTATAACAATTATAACGTTAACTCGGGGAAGGGTGCTCCCCTCCCCGTTCCGTGGATACCACTAAGGTGAAACCTAACTTTCTCGACGGCAACATGTTCAGGAAATGTTTAATGGTTTCTACTACTAAATTAAATGATTATTGTGATGGGTGCTTGTCTCAGTGCAGTTCACTAATTCTTATCTCTATTTTCCATGCATGCATCAATGTCTTTTTTTTTTTTTTTTCGTTTTCTCAGTTTCTCAATCTCCCAGTCTCTGACATTAATGCGATCTACATATTCTCTGTTGTAAGTCCACATTTCCTTTCTTACATCTTATGTGACATTCTACTGGCAGCGGGACCCCAGAGGTCGACCTTAAACCAACATGCAGCCCAATGTTTCTTTAAACGTTGGTCTTTCGTTGGCCCAATCAAGATGCGGACTATACACCTGAAATATACTGAAAACATAAAACCATCCCTCACTCCACTAACCCCCCCCCGCCGAAGAAGCAGCCTTGCCCCTCCTTCAAAGGCTCCACTCTACCATAAAAGAAAAAAAAATGGTTGTCACTGGCTACCGCCATCTCTTCGGCATGTACTGACATTTTATCATTTAAATTTTCATTGTAATTGGCGATTGTTAGAAATTTCTCATGACATCTCACGGTGACAGTTGATTGAGAAAATTGTAACGTAATTAAGCATCACGTGATCATACACTCACAGAACGTGACGGTAAAATAAGAACTCCATACCCTCCTTTTAGGTAAAATTTTACACACAGTCAATGTAAGGCTCACATTGTGTATACAGCAATTTTACTAAAATGTAGTAAAATTTACCAAAATTATGTAGAATTTACATATACTGTTTACATTAATTATATGTAAAATTTATGGAGTTTCTTATTGTACATAATTTACATTAACTGTGTGTAAAATTTTACCTAAAAGTTATGGAGTTCTTATTTTACCGTTACGTTTTGTGAGTGTAGATTTAAGCGCTTTAAATATATCATACCCCAATAACGTGTCAAATGAAATTCTTCCCCCCCCCAAAAAAAAAAAAAAAAAGATTGCCACTCTCTTAAGATTCCAGGATAAAATTAATCACGAGTTTCATCAATTTGACATGTAGCCTGATTTTGACCTAATCTGATTTTCGGCAGACTGCTTTTATTTATTTAATAAATAAAAACGATCATTCATCTTTGTTCACCTTGGCCGTGGAACGTATGGGACTAACAGACATCCGTAGATGCAGTTTAAGCAAGACAAAAAAAAACAAACAAACAAAACAGAGAAACGTCTCTAATTTGATATCGCAATCATTGAATTTACTTGTTCATTATTATTTTTTCACCCTGGAAAATTTGTTTTCAACTTTAAACAAGCAAAGTATCACTCCTTACTCCCAGACTTTACTTCCGTTAAAAAAATGTCGACAAAATCCGATTTCGTACAAGTGGCACACTTGAAAAACTATTTATGGCGATATTTATTGAAGTTGATAACGCCTTTTATCGTAGTCGTTATAGCATGAGTTCAATTATGTCTGCACGCTGGTGATAACAACTCGAGGATAGAAAAAGATCTTAGAAGTAGTGGGTTTTTGTCAAAATCTGACATTTTGTTTTTAACTCTATAGGATCGTCAAAGATACATGAGGGGAAATTCTCACAATACTGTGAAATTTGAAGTAATAATGGTAGTGGTGTCATGTGACTCGTATGATCTCACATACTTCTAACTGTTGGTTAAAGTGTATTTTGAATCGGACGGCAGCAATAGTAAATACTTCGCCGTCGCCTTCTGAATCTCGAATCGGTGATATATGGAGTGACGGCAAACATTGTGCGTCAAACCTTGCCCACACGTTACTCAGCGGTTTGTACATGTAACTTTCAGAAAGTTACTAAAGAAGAAACAAAATGAATTGCAAAGCTGAAAGCATTTTGTTGGTACCTTATGTATGGAGACACACATCTTATTTTACATGATACCTGTACATGACGCTCCACTCATGCTACTACTGCTACTGCTACTGCTATGCTACTGCTACTGCTACTGCTACTACTACTACTACTACTACTACCGTTATTACTGCTACTACAGCTACTACTGCTTTAACTGCTACTACTACCACTACCACTACTACTACTACCACTACCACTACTACTACCACTACTACTACCACTACTACTACTAGTACTACTACTAATACACACACACACTCGACCCCCTTCCCCCCCCCCCCTCCCACACACACACAAAATTAGACTGTATTGAGCTAATCATGACAAAAAAATCTTAAAAAGCCGCAGTTTCCATGTAAGTCCATCAAGCATTGATGATCGTTTTTCAAATATTATTGTTTTGCATTTGCATCTGCATCATAAACAAACATAAGCCAAATATGCAAATTTGTGACGTCCAGCGAGAGATTCATATGATATGCCTCACTTCAGGTATTCGTTCACTTAATCTTCATTTCAAAGACAAGTGAAAATTTACATACTCAATGGTTTTATTTTGGATGCATGAACTGTCGCTTTTAAACTGTGGAACTCAGTAAGCAAGTATACAGGACTAACAAAAAAAAAAATACCGTTAATGTGCCACACTCCACATCATCTATTTGACTTTTCATTAAACTTTGAAGAAACCTCAGAAACAATATAGACACAAATTACAACGGACGATCATTTAGAGTTTCACTCTGAAACCTCTGAGTGTAACCATTTTTTTTTTCTGGGTGCATGTTTCAGTTTCATTTTATTGTTTCCACATCATAATTATGAGAAGACGTCAAATAAGATAATGACAAGCCGGTGGAGGAGGGGCGTGAAAAAGCAGGAGCTTGCACAAGTCGTCCACCAGAGGAAACTTAGCAGATTAAAACAAGAAGACAAACAAAAAAAAAGGAAAATAATACCGATAAAGACACACACACACAGTCACACAGAAGAAAACAGCAAGAATTAAATTAGAAGCAGAAAAAACAACAACAACAACAACTAGAGCTTGGACGCAATTATATTGCATTAGTAGGTGATTCTTATAACATCTTTTAACATCGTTTAAAAGAGAAAACATTCTTTGTTTCTTTGTCTTATATGGTCTATTTATTATAAATATGTACATGACTATTAAGAAATAATCCGTTGGAATTATCACAGGAAGAGAGATAAGGACGAAAATCATTAGAAGACCTTGTGTTGAAGGAATGAAATTCACCAGTAAAATTAAGATAAATATCAATATATCAGTGAGTAAGAGATCCCCCTATTACAATTGAACATAAAAACTGAAACGTGAACTTTATATACAAAAAGTATTTAGGATTCTATGAGTGTAGAAGGGTCGTTTAGGATGGTGCAAGATATTCCGAATTTGATATAATACGAAACGACCCTTTGTTTTGCAAAATGTGTAAACGATTAAATAGAATGAATAAGTGTAACCCCAAATTATATTGCAGTATCGGAAATTTGGGAATGAATAGGAACAGTTGCACAAATCATTAACATAAATAAGACTTAACAGAGGTTCAAGAATAGAGCCTTGGGGCACACCACAGCTAATATCACACATGCTTGAAGACTTGCTGTTTATACATACTAGTTGCTTTCCTCTCAGACAAATAATTACGAAACCAATTTAAAGGGAAATGGGGCGTTTAGAGTATACAAACATGGCATACAAATAAAACACCTTGAATCATCGTTAAACTATTTAGTCTCATCTGCAAAAGCTCCTCTCCTCAAACCATTTTGCATGTGTTGAGTAACGGAAGATGCATCATTTGAATTTTGAAAACTTTGGGTGTACAAATTATTCTTGAGCAACGAATAAGTGAATTTCTATCTGTGAGAAATTTGCTTTTTGAAGCAAGGCTACGGTCTCTCCTTACTTTGAATAATCTATCATTCTGTGCCCACAAACATTGGCCGTAAAAAATGGTTGTTTTATGTAAAACAAACACCTTATTTCAATTTAAAGTGAGACAGCGAATACCGTAATGATGTAGTTTGCTGACTAAAATACGGTGTTTAACTGTATCAAATGCTTTGGAAAGATGTGGAGAAAATATACTTACACTGATTTCCTTATTGTTTAACTCATCAGAAATATTTTGCAATGTTAGCTGCAGCTACGTGGTCATTAAACAACTTTTAATATTCTTCATCAATTTTTAATTTTTTTTTAAAATGTTTCCTACTTTTCACATTTCTAGGAGAAGGGTTACACATACCATGAATTTGTCTCCCATGTAGACCCAACTTAAAAAAAGAGATGTTACATGTCTTAGGAGGTTCCGATGATAAACTGTTTTCTCCGTCAAAAAACTCACATATTTAAAATAGTCGTTAGCAACATGACCCTTACAGAGCACCGTAGAAAATTCTCCAGCGGGTGTGTTACGGACGTATTCAGTTTCAGACGGTCTTACGAGCTACAGAACAGCAAAACTTGAACCTAATGTTATTCCATAGTGTGAAAGGTCAACGTAATAGCCTACCGTGAAAATGTACGAGAAATTAAATGACACATTACTATACAATACTGACCCCACATACAATTCAGCTAACAAGTATTTGATGTTAGATTATCTAGTTATTTACATTTTTTAGTTAATTTAGTACAGAAACGAAATACAGATATAAGGGAGACGATAAGTCGTAAAAGGAAATACGGATGTAAATTAATTCCATCTCACTTCGTCATACTTTTTTTCCAAAATGAGATAGTAAAAAGTCGGCGAACCTAGACTGAGTATTGACCATCCCTTAGTTGTAAACATGCACATTGCAACATATCTCTCTATATCAGATATGACTATTTACTTAGCCTTGTTTAAAACTACATTTTATCCAAACTACTACGCCAGATCCTTGCCAAGGGCCGTCCTCCTCCCATAGGGGAATGGCAGAAAGGAAAAAAACATATAAAAATAATGGATTTCTGAATACTTACCTTCTGAGGTTTTCAGATTTTCAATAAGACAATAAATCAATAAAATCTGGACTCATAACATCAAATTGTATGTTGTCGTTCATTGTCTCCCAGTACTCCGATACACACTGAGTGAAATTTGAGTGGACTACGGTCCTGTCTGCAGGTGTGAAAGTCTAACTTCATTACTGAAGGCCAAACAGACCAGACCCACCCATCCCCCGATTTTACAGATCATTGGGCAACTTTCACAATATTGAAAGCAAGACGTCGCTGGTGCCAACTTAGCCATCACTGTGTGAGATAAAGGACTGAGGGAATCCCTTAGCATGTCGTCATTCCTATTATATTAGGTACAAAAAAAATTAAAAAAATGTAAAAAATGGTATGAACCGACGACAATCAAGACCATACTGCCCGGAAGTTATTCGTTGTCAAACTATGCGGGGGGGGGGGGGGGGAGGCGCTTCCCTAGGGGATCATATAATCGGAAATCTTAGAGCAAAATGATAGGTAACATGTAAAAGCCGAAAGGCGTTTTTCTCATCTCGGACAATTGCAAATTTTACTGTATGACGTAATGTGACGCGCAATACGCTTCGGTGGGCATGGGCCAGCGGTGTCTGAAGATGAAAAAAAAATGATGTAAAAAAAGTTGGTTATGTCGGCAAAGGATCCTTAAATGGCCTGACGTTCGGGCAGCTTTTGCGGTATCTCTATGCATTAGATTTTTTTGTCGATTGAATGTTGAAGCAGGTGAATTGAGGTATAGTGTAGTACTAAAGTTTAGTCATTTGAAGCGATAATGGAAACCTGAAATTTTCGCTCACATAGCATTTTTTTTTTGCCGATGTGTGTTTCGACCCACTAAAGCAGGTAGGTAAAATTCGACGGCATCTATAGCTAAAAATCTCTTACCTTAGTTAAAGTACGGAAAACTAAAAGTGTCATGAATTGCGAATATGCCAGCCATCCAACTATTAATACGGTAGGTCACATCTGTTAAAACTTCTACAAGGCCTTATAGAAAACAGCCTACCTTTGCCATTAGGTGTGTAAAAACACTCATTTGTACTATTAAAAGAAATTGAACTAAAGTCCGTTGAATTAAGATGAATTGAAGTCCGTAGGGCGTTTAATTGATAGTAGGGATAGCCGATGCTTTCTTAAATGCCCGTAGAAAGGAGACATTTGAAATTTCTGAGTATCAGAGATTTAGATTGTAGAAGAGCAGTGCAGGTCACGACGTGGATGTTGATAGTAAGGATTCCCTCTGTAATTAATTATGCCGTTAAGACGTGCATGTATTGCCCGTAGGTTGACTATCTCGATGGTCCCAGCAGTAGTAACTAAGTTGGGCTGACAGTTAGTCGACACCCACGCACACGCACCCAACCCTCCCCCCCCCCCCCCTCCCCGCACACACACACACAAACACGTAACTGCGTGCAACGGAGCGTCGTACAGCTACAGGGCCTGATTACTGATTTTGGATAAAGAAAGTGACAGATTTTATTAAATACTCTCAGTCCTAACAGCAGCAGAGAGTGTGGAAGACTTGTTTGTGTGCGGACCCTAATTTTCCCGTGAGTGTGAGAGTTCTCAGGCTATGCAAAATGTCGGAACCAGGCCTAAGTTAGTGCAACAAAGAAGAAGGATTGCACATGGCTAAAACGTTACTGTCACAACATGGCTGTGAGATCACTTTATGGCTGGTTTGGCATAACTCATGTCTATGCCAGCATAACTCATATTCCAGTTTGAAGAAATGAACGAAAGGTTTCGCTTCGCTTCGTTCGTTGTGAAGGCACCTTCAAACAACTGAATATCGCTTCTTGTAGGGCCAGTTCGAAAGCGCGAAAACTGGGCGCGAAAAGGCTTAGAAACCGTCGGAAAGTTTCTGACTTGGAAATAGTTTGACCACTTAATACATTCATCCCTTCCAAGAACTTTCTGCCTTTTGGACTTTTGTTTTCGTTATTTGTGTTTTCGACATTTACTGGGAAGTTGAAAACCAGGAGACCGTGGAACACTTTCTGACTTAGGAATGTGACTACATTCATCCCTTCCAAAAGATTTCCCGCTCATCTTGGACCTCTATACATGGGAAGGTTGAAAACGCAGAGAAACGAAGACATTTTGGAATTCGCGGGGTTGAATGAATTCAGTTATTAAAAGTCAAAGTCAGAAAGTTTTCTGCATTTTAGGCATGCAGGGTCTTTCGTGGGGCCATGGAAAATTTCAATTTATAGCATTGTTATTGATTAAGTACACTTTTTTATGATGAGACTTCGTGAGAAAAATGCCAAACTGTACAAAATCTGCAGAAATTCTGCTCAACGAAGATGTGGAAACGCCAAATTTTACTTGCTCTCTCTCTTTCCAACGACGTTTAATTGAAAGAAGAAAATTTATTTCTTTTTGGAAATGAGCTGAAGGAATATTGATTTGAAATTTTGCAAATGTTGTGTGCAGTCTTGTTATTGAAGCCTAATTATTATAGGAAAGTGCTCCCCCTGTGCACACACACACATCTTCACACGTTTTTCCCCTACTCATATGGATACCTTATAATTACCCTGCCTGGTTAGGCCCACCATCTATCAAATGTCATTTACACATATCGTCATCATGGTTACTGTCGCTATGGCAACTGAGACAGCCATGAAGCAACTACTCACCCCCGTACATTACAATGTATAAGGATGAGATAAAGGATGTATAGGGGTGAGCAACTGTTTCTCAGTACAATGAAATACGCAATAGAGAGAAAAAATCTATACGGATTTCCAGAGATAACAGAATATTATGCGAGAACAGAAACTAAGGAATTAGAAAACTATTGGTGAAATCGTGATGTTGCCACTGTGGTAGAACGGTGAACAAATATCATGTATTAAACTGAGTTTTATTGTTCACTGGAGCTTCTTTAAACCAGTTCAGCCCATCAAAACTTTAGATCACTACACTCACAAAAACGTAAAGTAAAATAAGAACTCCATAACTTTTTGGTGAAATTTTGCACACTGTTTATGTAACTCTTACATTATGATATAACAATTTTACTAAAATGTAGTAAAATTTATAAAATTATGTAGAATTTACAAATACTGCTTACATTAATTTACATAAAATTTATGGAGTTCTTATTTTACATAATCTAGGTAAATAATTCTGTAAGTGTGGATAACCATTAAGGATCACGGGGCTCCTCTCGAACTATGAAGTAGACCTATCAAAATGTCGAGACTGAATTTAGTCAAAATTAACTGGTAGTCTTTGCAAGCCATTAGTTACAGGTATGTGCTTGCCCACGACATCTAAATCCCGTGGGTTAGATACAAACTACTGGGTTCTCCTCGGAATATAGAGTATCAACATTGTCAGTACTAAAGTTAGTCACTGGGAATTAACCAGTGGTCTCGACAAGCCGTTTCGATTAGTTACGAGCACCCACTCCCATACGCCATCGTAATCACGTAGCTTCCTCCTCTTGCAGCCAACCAAGAAGGGAAGAAGTTGGGGAACAAGTTTGACGTCGTAGAAAGTTTGTGACTCCTGTGACAAATAATATTGTTCCTGTTCTGTAGTTGTTCTTGCCGCCAGACACTGTACCTGTCATTCTGCCTCAGATAGTTTAGCAGAACAGCAGAAGAAAGATGCGGTGAATCCTCCCTTGAACGAATTCCTTTCAAATAGTGGAGCACCTCGTTGACGTTTCCAACAGTTGCTGTTGCTCACCGAAGTTTGACTTACACATGTGATCGTTCTGAGTCAAGGTCAAAGGTGGTGTAACCGAAAAAATCGAGGTTTCTTTCTCTTACAGAAGAAAACTAGAATAAACAAGATGAGAAACGTTATCATGCCGCAGAGGAGGAAAATGTAAACAGCGTCGGATTTTTGTCGGCCTGAGTTTGACGAGATGTCTGATTGGCAATGGCCATTAGAGCTGTCAGCACTGAACAGAGCAATATCTACCTCTGAAAATGAACGAAACCTCTAAATCGTTTTCTGAAACGGAATTGAAAAAAAAAAAAACAGACACCAGTTAACGATGCACATACACAAAGGTTTAAATCGAATAGTAGCAAGCCATAAATATATAACTCATAGTCGGTTTCTTATATACGTCACTATATGAACCGAAGTTAGTGACGGCAATGTCTCCTTAATACACGACTAAACCAGGTTACATAAATATCACCGCAATGGTTGAATACAAGTATATACGGTCACTTGATAATGAATTTTTCAAAGGAAACGCTTCCACTTTGGGAGAAAGAAAAGTTTATTTAATGATCATGATCATTCTAATGCAATAATGAGACATCTTTGAAATTATGCCTTTAAAACACAGGTCAACGTGACCAAGATCTTAATTTTCTGATATTTCTCTAGACGGCAATGATAACCGAACTGAAAAAATATATCAACTATATGTGCAAATAAATAAAGGACAAGCTCCTCACTCATTTCTCCGAACGGATTACAATTTACTAATTACAGGCCATCCTTCTTCAGTTTTGTGGCAAAATGCAACTCAACATGGTCTTGTCGATTTGGTTTCAACTTCATTGAGGTTTTATATCCACCATGCATATTCCTTAAATACTGATTTCTACTTTCAAACTTGTTTTCATTTTTAGGGGTGGTGGTTGCCTTTCTCTCTAGCTTTACTTACTAGCTTTACTCTCTCGGTGTACATTTTGCTTGCTCCCGTCTAAATTCATTTGAGTATACAGTGCGTTTATTTTTAATGGAATTGTCTCGAGTATACCTGAAGAAAAGTTAATAATTGGTAGGTTTCAGTGTAAAATTGAAAGTCCCGCAATGACAAAGCAATAATTGCCACTGGAAATCTTATTTTAATTTTTTATACAAATTTCTTCTTCAGCTGGGACATTGACATTAAGTAGAAATAATCCTCTGTATTGTTTTTTTTTCTCTCTCTCTCTATTTCCGTCCCTCGATGAAAATAATTAAAAGCGAAAAATAAGATGGCCCAAAATATTCAATTCAAAGGCACCTTCTTAACTCGAAAAAATCAAAACTTATTCACACCAGAAGAAACAGTATTGTTGTCACGATAGTCACAGTTTTCGGTTATCATCTGGTTGTAGAAATGCAAAGCATGATTTTCTGTACATAGTGTCTGTAAAAAAACGAGAGTGATGAAAGTCAGTTGTTGAAAAACCGTCCGCCATTAGAAAAGACCAATTTTCGTCACTATTTTAATATTTTGTATTTATTTATTTACTTATTTATTTTTTTGTTAATGCAAGTGTTACACCACCGATGAGGAGATATAGCAATGTCACCTTTTTCGGGATATTTATGAGAGTCTTTCAGATTTTCATTGAATCCATCGAGTGAATCGATATAGACCGTGTAGCATAAACCGGAATCTTGTCTAAGGAAGACACAATTTCTCTTCAGACACATATCATACTTTTTATGGAGGAGTTATACTGCTTGACGCAACGTAGCACAAGACAATGCAAGTAGGGTTACTGACGAAATGCGTCTAAGTCAGTTGGTAGCCATAGAAATGATATGTTTCATTCGCTGCAGGAAGCGAAATGTTGCGATTTGGCTACTATGTGACCTTTGTAACAAATATCAACTTCTTTGTCTAGAGACAATTAGGGACAATTAAAGTGATATAGTACGTATACTCTCCTCATTATCCGATTGTCAAGTTGTCATTTTGACATACATAACATTACAGACTTCTGAAGATCTTCTAAATGGCATCATTGAAAGCATGCAAGCGGCGCCCAACAGCCAGCAATACACGAATCATAGTGATATGATTAGGTATATAAGGTATATATATCTTATATATATATCATAACACAATAGGTTTAAATGAGTACCGGGTTGAGTATCTATTCTGAGCAATACTTAATGACGACGCCACCTCTTCAGAGAAAATGTAAAATAAGAATTTTTTTTCCCTACATACATAGGATCTGCTATCCAAAATTAATCTTCACGGGGGTTAAATTCTCAGGTAATTCAAGTTTCACAGGAAATACCAGCAATGACAGTTCTATTATTATATCTGCTCTCTGGGAGGTGGAACCTATGGAAAGTAACTGCCCTAGGTTTCGACACCCTTATGTTCCGACACCGTTGCGTTCCGACACACTTGTATATTCCGAAATTAGCCGCAGTTGGTCCAATGGAATGGAGCAGTATTTGGCCAAAGCCAATGGGTATCACAAGTTCAATGTAGGAACTACCTAAGGCCATCAGCGGCACACATTTACACATAAAAAATTACGTATGGCACTACATGCAATAATATTTCACACTGCTTAGTGACGCTGTTAAGACTAAAATTTTGTTACTATGTGTTTAAACTTAAAGGCTGTAATGCATCACCCCAGACAGTTTGAATTCTCCCAACCACCTACCTCTAGTCCCTCCCTCAGCCTGTCTTACATTCCTCCACATGTGTAATCAAAACAATGGATCCCTGTGTACGCTGTGTAATAGGAGCTGCTCTGCATCTTTCGAATTTGCTGGCAATCTAAGAGTACTGTAACTTAGAACCAGTTGAGAATTTTCCTTTCAGGGAGGTAAAAATATAGCATAGGGTGATGCAATACAGCCTTTTTAAGGAGAAATAGGGCGTTTAGAATACACCAACATGACAATAAAAAGAAAATAGCGGTAATCATTGTTAAACCATCCAGTCTCATCAATTAAAACCTGCCAAAGCTTCACCTCCTCGAAACATTATGCATGGGATGAGTAACGGAAGATGCATCATTTGAATTTTGAAAAGTTTGGGTGAACAAATTAGTGTTGAGCAATAAATAACTGAGTTTCTGTCTGTGAGAAACTTATTTCTTGAAAAGAAGACTAGTGTCCTTCCTCATTTTGAATAATCTATCATTCTGTGTCCACAAACATTGGTTTTAATGATATGGATGTTTTCTGTAAAACAAACGCCCTATTTCTCTTTAAAGTAAGCCCTGCATAATATGATCAACGCATCATAACCACACCGTCATAGACAGGCCCCCAAATGATGGTCCGATGTAATGGATGTGTAATAACATATTAATTTCTCAATGTAGGGGTGTAGGAACGTAGGGCTGTAACCGTCTGGAAAACAATAGGGAGTGTTGATGCACCTATTGACTAGGTTAAGTTGTAACAAAAACCAGCTCGACCTTAGATATAGGCTACCAGTGTTAAAATGAGCTTTACCTAAGATTGCCAACTTGGGGGGATAGTGCGAGGTACATATTAACAACTGGAAATGGAGAAAACAATTATGGAAATAAATGAATGACCAAAAACACCTGAAGAAAATCGTGATTTACAATCATTTTATCCAACCTGAATACTTCACTTTGACAATCAGTGCTAGTTCGTATCAGGGAACGGAAATGTGTAGACGACCATTTATTGACATTTTTCGAGATGCATGAAACGTAAGGCTTGGCGTGAAGGAGTGAAAAGGATGTTAAGAAGGAAAAAGAAATCTAAAGAATTCCATCAATTTGTCATCAGTTTTATAGGTATTGTTTTGACATCTACGCAATGTATACAAGGCGGATAGATTATTGTTTTGAAGCTTACCCGATACTCGTCTTCATTTGTCAGCACACAGAAGAAGACACCGCTGTGAGAAGTCGTAGTGGACATCAAATCTCCACGACGCAGTTTGTTCGGTTTGTTGGATATAGTCCCCGTCACGGACTTTGCGGGCCGATTTGCTTCTGTGTACCAATCCGTATCGTTAAGTGTCAGATAAAAACAGCAGGTAGAGTTGTGCACTTTCCCTCTCCGATACCCACATTGGTACATCTTGGAGCCGTCCTCACTAGTGAGATTCCTTACAGTGAGCTTCAGATTGCCCGATTTCCTCTGTAAATTAATGACATATTTTTCATTTTCGACATCAATGTCCTTCCCGTGTCGACACCATATATCGGCTTTCCTTAAATTCCCCGGTACCTGGCAGATCATCTTAGCATCTTCACCGACGTTATAATGCGTCACTTTCACGTCAATATCACCTTCACATTGCTGCAATGCAGTGGACTCTGCCAATGTGAACGTCACCAGGAGACACGTGAAACATGACACGACTACTACCCTAACGTTACAACTGCAGCAAAGACCCATAATTCTCAACACCCTCCAACCTTCAAAAGGATTGCACAGTCACTTTAGTAGAGTCCACCCTTGGTGTCGTGGCAAGTCCGGTCTATGGTACCTCCGTCTAGTTACAATACTCTCACACTGCCTTCCTATGAATGTTAGCCACAGACAGTCCACTGTGCAAATATCACACATGTATAGTGTTGAACTCTGGAAATCTTGTATACTAAACATTTTCTTTCAAAAAGATTGGTTTCATTATCGAACAATGCACACAAAAGGAAACACTTATGATAACGCGTCATCATCACGACTATGGTGCATAGTTGAGTACTTAAAATTAATTACAAACAAAAAGTAAAAAAGACTGTAAATCGCAAATTAACGAACTTTGATGACAAAATGACGATTTTAAAGTGCAACTGATCTGCGCAGAGTTTGGGTATTTCCCCATCCCATTTTTGGATTGATAATTATACTTTCATTTGATCCAAACCGTTTCTAGCGAAAGAATTAAGGGCGGTATGGAAATTTCAGGGGGGGGGGGGGGGGAAGGGGGTCTGTTCATTCAAGTCAAGGGTATGGAACCCCAGAGTAGTATTGTGTTGTCACCGCTTCATTATTCTGACAGTTTTGACCAATTCGGACATTCCAAAATTAAAATTCAATGAATTCCCAGAAGTTAAGGCAAAAATTGGAACTCACGGAAGTTTGTTCTTTTCCTCAGTGATTGGAGGGTTGTGTTCAATGGACACGATTTTGCTTTAACATGATGGGGTACACTGTAATCGAAAGTGAAATAAAACGAGCTCAGCACATTTTTTAAGAGCATGGCTCTTCAGGAAGTGCATGCATGATTCAATTTGAGCCATGCGTGCATTATTTTAGGATCCATCAATTTGTTTCGGTAAGATTATCATATTTTTTACCGGACGATACTGAGGCTGAGATTTCGTAAGCTTCATGTCCCCCATCCTCCGACCCATTAAACCTATCGAACTCCGTCAAAATATGTGAAAAGAACCATCGTGAAGATGGTTTTCAAATGTCTATGGTAAAAAAGAAAATATCTGGGTATATTTCAAACATTCACATTTGTTGCTCATGTAGATTGGAAGGATTAACATAGCATGCCTATAGGCGGAAGTCTCCCTCATTTAGAAAACGTGAAAGGCTCACAGTCTGGAAACGTTCCTCTCAAGGAACTAAAATGAAGGAGGAAAACATCTAGTAGCAGATGGATAGAAATAGCAAATGATGGAATCTCCAAAACAGCTTAACAGGAATTCGACGCCTGAAATACTTTAACGATCTTCTGCTAGCATACGTGTTCGATATCACCCGCATAAATACAAATACTATTAATCTGAAGCCAAATGTTAATATTTTACAGGCTGTATACATGAACGCGGTTATCGTCGAGTTGTAGAAGACGGGAATGAATCTAAGTAGACCAAAAACATCCGACCCAAAATTAGTTTGCGAAAGTGACAATTGAACATGTTCGAAAAATATTTTGGGGATTAAAAGGTGAATCGCTACACTTAAAGGGAAGTGGGGCGTTTGTTTTAGAGAAGATATCCATACTTTTGAAACCAATCTTTGTGTATGAAGAATGATAGATTATTCAAAATAAGGAAGAACAGTAGCCTTCTCTTTAAGAAATAAGCTCCTTACAGAGAGAAATTTAGTGATTTGTTTGCACAACACTGATTTGTTCACCCAAACTTTTCAAAATTCAAATGATGCATCTTCCGTTACTCATCACATGCATAATGTTTTGAGGAAATGAAACTTTGGTAGATGTTTATTAATGAGACTGAATGGTTTAACAATGATTACAGCCATTTTCTTTTGTATGTCATGTTGTGTATGCTAAACGCCCTATTTCCCTTTAATATCTTAGGATCATTACAGGATGATATGGCTATTTTACAGTTTTGAACTGAACTCCACCCGGTGTGGGCCAGGATAACATCAAGTAATCGTAGAAATCACTGAAGCCATCTTCCGCATGGAAACGTATACTGTGATCGTTAAAACGTATCATTATTCAACAACCCTTCCTAATCCTGCCCACATTCACACATGGAAGCAACAATTGTTGCTCACAAACAATTCCAGGTGTAATTTCTTGATTTATTGAAACTTCGAGACAGATAAACCTTCAAGGCGGTGACATGCCCGTTAAGTTTGACACCCTGCATAATATGATCAATGCATCATAACTATAGGCCGATCTTCATAGCCGAGTCCTCAAATTGATGTCTGACGTAATGGAACATACACTGATCACAGCATGCACAGTATACATTAGTACACGGTTACTTAAAGGCTGTAATGCATCACCCCAGACAGTTTGAATTCTCCCAACGACCTACCTCTAGTCCCTCCCTCAGCCTGTCTTACATTCCTCCATGCACATGTCTAATCAAAACAATGGATACCTGTGTACGCTGTGTAATACGAGCTGCTCTGCATCTTTCGAATTTGCTGGCAATTCTAAGAGTACTGTAACTTAGAACCAGTTGAGAATTTTCCTTTCAGGGAGGTAAAAATATAGCATTAGGGTGATGCAATACAGCTAAAGCAGGCATTGTGCTATGTCAATTGTTATTGTTACTTTTTTATTATCTCATCGCCCTATAGGGGCTAGATGAGATATTATAGTCACTTGGCTAGTGGAGCTATATATTATACTGTGCACCCATGGGAGACTGGTTGCCATGGAAACGCTTGGAGTGGATGAGTAGCGACACCCCAGAGGCACCCCATGGTAGACATGGGTACAGGAGGGTCCTGTTGGGTGGTATAAATGAAAACAGTGTCCATGCCAATGTGTGTGCCTGTGTGCGCGCGTGTGTGTGTGGGTGTGCATGCTTGGGTTTGTAATGGGCCCCGATTGGGGACACACACGAGAAATTAGGCTTGCAACCCGGTATATGCTAAAAAACGTGGATATCCCCGTTTCTGGATATTTTAACATAATGCAAATTGGGGTTTCAGATGTGCGCCCTCAAATTATAGCTCAATCTGACGTTTACCCCAATTACCTGTTATATGGATTTATTCCTGTATATAGAGGTGTATGTGTGTAAGAAATTATACACGCATACCCGCTAAGGAGCGCCTATTGGGGACAGGGACTTTTCCTCACGTAAACGGTGATATTCCCCACTTTGCACGTGATGTCCCCACTTTACTGATATAAGACTTGTACTGTATCCCCGATTCACGCCCAAAACGGAATTGTGTGCGTTTTCGGCGCCTACAGGGATATTCCTTAGGATACACACCCGTCAACTGGGGTTACGCCACGAAACGGGGATATCCCCGATTTTAAGAGCACCAAATCCTTGCCAATCACGGTGCTAGTAATACCCCCTGTGGTTCTTGAAACGATCCGGGCAGGTTCCCCTGTTACCTAATTTTTAACGCATTTGAGTGTAAAAATGTGCAAGTGCTGCAAATTACGATTACGATACACAAAGTGTAAGGTTGTTACACAACATCCTATTGTGACTCCCCGCTTCCCGATGCTTATTTCGCAAATTCGTGTGTTTGGATCGTCCGAGCTACAACAATTAGCAAGAAAAGTTTTTCTTTCGCAGTCATGTTTGTGAATAAGTACAAAAGCCCATTAGAGTCACGTTAATTAGAGTGTAAAATATAGGTTGTTTTGGGGGTTCACAGTCGTGATATGACTACCCCAACGACGGGATGTTAAACGCAACGAGAGAGACGTCAGAACCAAGATAGAGATATTTAGCGATTAAAGTTCCATTTATTGTTGATTTGATTGGCACGTAAATTAACGAGAATTAAATTGACGATGATGATTAAACAGAGAGAAAACGTATACAGTTAAGTTAGATGACGATGACAGGAAGGAAGAGGTACAGAGAGATGACGGGGGCCTACATAATACACTGAGACGATGTTCACACTTCGATGTCCAGACAGCCAGTGTCAGCGGCGTGGCGAGGTCTATGGATCGACCCACGCCGAACTGCTAAGGGTCATGGGATAGATTTTGATATTAACCAGTCACAGGTCAAACGGTTGACCTACGTAATGAAGTGAGGCGGTTGTCATCCGTGATCTACCAATCAGGAAGGTATAACCTTTCTGAGAACAGGGTCTAAGTTCACTATTTTTAATGTGTTCTATTGCCTAATCTGACTGTCTGAGGGAAATAAAGAAAAAGTTAATAAATCTGGGGTAAACACCGGAAGACTGAACTTTGTACGACCTTTTGCGTACGTGGGGTAGAATGACCATCTCTATACAACAATAGTACTAGAGATACATGATTATTGCGTGGTGCCATAGGACTAAGTTAAGACCAAATCTAGGCTATACTTAATTATTACACAGTCCATTATAGTTTATCTTAGCCTGCATATCTAACTTGGTTGTTAATTTGTGCACATGGTAAGGTTTAAAATCCTGCAATTGAGCAATTTAGCGGCCGAGCAATAAATGTTGCAGTATGTTCCATATAACTCAGTTGGGACAATAAATGGTATTAGAGCCCTTACATATGACAATAGTTTCTTATGAACTATTAACCTCTTCTCACAGTACCTTTAAATACGCCTATCATAGGCTGAGTAGACTAGAGCTGAGCAAATATTTCAGATGGTTGAAAGGAATTAAGCCAAGCAAATGGTGGAAGCGGGGAGACAAACTGTTGTGCATGTGTATTAAAGCTGTAAAATTGCAGGGGATGATGGGTGGCTAGGCGGCCAGAGGTTATCTTAATTAAGCACTGTGAAAGTACTAAAAACTTCCCTATTAATGAAGATTAAAAGTTGAGCTTAGGCCCCGTAAGTCGAATCCAGGAACACAACCCTGGTAGTTTTATACAAGGAAATTCTCTCAAAAGTTTTGATGTCTTCAATTAAAGATGATGCAGCACTTCCCTGTTGAATAATAAGAATTCCTGGAGTCCAGAAACACAACCCTGGTTGTGGATAAAAGGGAATTCACTCAAAATGTTTGATGTCTTCAATTAAAGATGATGCAGCACTTCCCTGTTGAATAATAAGAATCCCTGTTTTCATTGTACATATGTTCTGTCTACTCTTTTACTGTTTACAACTATACGAGATGAGTATATTACAATGATGCATGATTAAAAAATAACAAGATCATTTGTATTGTATATTTGGCATCTCTTACATCAAATAAGGTACTCATTATGCAACAAAATGCAAACTTAGTACAACGAAATATGAATATGAGGCTGGCGTCAAACTGTAGCACTGCCACGGGTGCCACAGCCTGGCAATGACAGCTGGTTTGCTCACATTATTGTAGTGTGCGTACATATCATATGGACGGTATAACAAATCCCCAGTTCCCTGTGATATAACAAGGATTATCCCCGTTTTCAGTGTATTACTTCAACTGTGTGTTCTGTGTTCTATGTACTGCTACACTAGATACAAGAGATTAGAAATATCATGATAATTTGGTGATATCAAAAGGTGAAATTTAACCATTTTTGCAGGTCGGTAGGGAAGGGGGCATACGTACATTTGCTGCAAATGTGGAGCTGGCATCAAATTGTAGCACTTCAACAGTACCACAGTGACAGATGTTTGCTCACATCACTGTTGTCTGTGTCAAGATAACAAATCCCCAGTTCCCTGTGAAATAATAAGGATTTATCCCCGTTTTCAGTTTACAACTTCAAGCTGTGTGTTCTGTGTTCTTTGTACTGCTACACTAGATATGGGAGATAGCATCATCGTTTTGTGATATCAAAAGGGGAAATTTAACCAATTTTGTAGGTCGGTAGGAAGAGGGGCATACGTACATTTGCTGCAAATGTGAAGCTGGTATCAAATTTTAGCACTGCCACAGTACCACAGTGACAGCTATTTGCTCACGCCACTGTTGTCTGTGTCAAGATAACAAATCCCCAGTTTTCTGTGAAATAATAAGGATTTATCTCCGTTTTCAGTTTACAACTTCAACTGTGTGTCCTCTGTACTGCCACACTAGATTTGGGAAATTAGCAACAGCATGATCATAGTGTGTGATATCGAATGGTAAAATTTAATCATTTTGTTAGGTCTGCAGGGAAGGGGCATACATACTGTATGTTGGCTGCATAGGTGGAGCTGGTGTGGAGTGGTAGGAGCCGGGAAAGGATTAATAGCATCATGCACTCAGAGAAGATGTGAAAATATTTTTGTATCAAATTTTTTATATCATTTTGTAAACGAAAATACAATTAAACTTGTATTAAATTTATACAAAAACATGAATGAACCTGGAATCAACCTGTGTGGCACTGCCACAATTCCATTTTAATATTGAACTTAGTTTGCTAACATTACTGTTGTCTGTGTCCTATAGAAACGGCACATATCCCTATGTTGCTGACTGACGCTGTGGAACTATGACTAAAAGAGAGTGGCCAATTAACCAATGACTCTTGAGACACACATTTAAACGACGCTTATATTGTTGCCTAACTTGTGCTGTTTAGCTTCGTAGGAAGTTCATCACTAGCATAGGGTACAATCCTCTGACTTAAAAAGGAAAACTACAACATGTATAGAAGGATATTTGGATAATCCATTAACATGGATATGCAGGCAAAATGCTGTCAGGTTTCTGCAATAATTTGCTTGTTTCTCTTTTTACTACATCTATACCAGATGCGTATTATAATAGGGATGACAATTACAATGACCCTTATCAATCAGTAACACCCAAGGAAGAAACAGAAAAAATAAAACACCTTGAATCTCTCAGAAGCTTCAGCAGTTGATCATCACTTAGAGCACCACATAGTTGAACTACAGCTGACCTGACAGACAGTAGTAGCCAAGTGCAAGAATTTGGCAACCATGTCTTCACAATTGAAAGTAGACCAACACTAATTGCGAACAAAACATTTTGTGGAAGGGGGAAGGAGATTGATAATGTTTAACATATTTTGATTGCTTCTAAATTGAGCGTTTGTTGGATTATTTTATTACAGAAAGATTGATCTTTGGTGGATAGGTGATATAGAGTTGAATACACCCACTTTTTGAAATCGACTCATTAAAAAGGAAAAATGACTATCTATAGATCGGAACAGCTCTAACACATTTAGTACATATCAAATCGAAATGAAGTTTCTGCACTCTTTTCTTTCTTGGTTCAAGGAATTTCTTTTTCCTTAGTTCATTTAAACAGTTTAGGCAATAGTGTTGGCCTTTAACGTTTGCTTTGTTACATGTATTTCTTAAATAATTGAATTTAAATATATATGGGCTGGGGCAGGCAATCGATTGAAAAATATATGTCTTTGACTTTACACACATGTCTAGGAAGGAGGTAAGCTTAACAGACAGTCAAAAGTGCAATTTATTTACTCAGAATGTATGTGGTAGGGTTGACAATAGTCTCAGTATCAACATATGCTAGTAATGAAATAAAGTTTCTTCTCCCTTCTCTTCCTCAATATTCTACCAGTCTTAAAGACATATTCAAGTAACAATTGAAGGGATTCTTCAATGGAAGAGAACAATTTTCCACAGCAAGAATTTCAAACCCCATGTCTATATATTTTTCCGAACTTAAAGGGGAAATCAGGGTTGGCCTGAAAAATTCACCTTTAGTTGATTTTTCTTTCTAAACTGATTGTTACACCGAGATATAGAGAAGTTGGGGAGATGTTTGATGGTAGACGAAACGGTAATTATTGCGTTCATTACTCTTGAATGCGAACTCTTAATATTTTGTCGGGTACAAAAAATAAACGGATGATGTACAAGACAAGACAGCTTCCTCTATACGATGACAAATCACAGCGTAAGACTGACAATACATATTATATGAATAAACATAACCGAATGTTTAAGGTTCCCATGCTGTTTGTGCATTGCTCAGTGCTAAGTAAACAAGAGTTAAGTGATAGTTGATGATGCATACAGCACCCGTAGGCTACGTATGAAACTGTTCAGCCACACCTCCTCATACCTTGAAAAGGCGATAGTATTGAATATCCATATTTGATTCAACGAAAATGGATGTTACAGACTTTCAGGAGTTCTTCACCGATTCTTTTGTTGTTGCAAATTTGCCTAGTTTCTCGAAGTTGTCCACATGTTTTGAGATAATCTTGATAATATTTGTTACTTATAACTCATTGTAGGATACCGGTGGGGAATTGTAGTGAAATCAATTGTGAAAATAAACCCTGATTTCCCCTTTAAGATCCAATTGTCCGTTTGAAGAAAGGCTGCTCCTAGTCAAGAAAGATTTCCGGTTGCATCAACTTAAAGGCTGTATTGCATCACCCTAAGCTATACTTTTACCTCCCTGAAAGGAAAATTCTCAACTGGTTCTAAGTTACAGTACTCTTAGATTGACAGCAAATTCGAAAGATGCAGAGCAGCTCGTATTACACAGCGTACACAGGGATCCATTGTTTTGATTAGACATGTGGAGGAATGTAAGACAGGCTGAGGGAGGGACTAGAGGTAGGTGGTTGGGAGAATTTAAACTGTCTGGGGTGATGCATTACAGCCTTTAAGGTTTAAGAAAATGCCACGTAACAGTGGCAAATAAGTTGATTTCCTTTGATATTGAAGCCCTCATTTAAGTAGGTGACACTAGTGAACATGTAGAATGAGTAGATTGTAGTTTTAATTACAATATTGCAGAAATGAGCCACATCCCTATTAAACTATTGTGATTTTTTTTTTTAAGAAGAGAGAAAATTATTCCTACTTTTTCTGACATATCAATTTTCTTCAGGGGCCTATCCCTTTACGTTTTGGCACAATATGTTTGTATGTTCTTCCTGCATATTTTGATTGAATAAGTTCAGTACTGCATTCTGCTCTAATGGATTAAAATGGACATAAATAGAAGACATTGTACCTTATGGGAGGGTGATATGAAATATTTGAATTTTAGACATAATTTCAAGAAAGTCAATTTACATTTGTTTTCGATTTTAGCCTTTGTTACAGATGTAATAATTTGTCATTATAGGTTGGAAATGAAACCTTTCCATGTAAACCCCACCCCTTCTGTGTGCATGCATCATAGTAGCCAGTTGTTTGCTGTTGTCCTTATTGTACATCAAGTTGGCAGTGTTTTTGGAATGTGTACAGAAGAATGTATACAAACCAGTTATATTAAGCAATAGATGAAGTGTGTACTTAAAGAAAAGGGCGCACATAATTCAGACTTTGAATTTTACTTATTGTATGGTGCAAAGCAATCACATTAGTGTAGAGAAAACTTGTGGCATAGATATGTTACAACTTCATGTGGGATGACCGACAACTCAACAAAATTATTTATCAAAATTTGCATCTTTTCACATGATCAGTCCAGACTGAAATACATTCGATTACTCATTGATGAAAACCAAATCTTACTGCAACCCGACAGGGATCAAACGTTAACCCTATTAGGCTAAGGTTCATTGCTTCAAATGTCACGAACTTTACCTACTCGACATTAGCATCGGTACAAAAACAAATGAGCCAGGTTGTCCAATTGTACATTCAAATATATGTCAACAAGGAAGTCGATCTATTTTATTTTTTGTAACTGTGTAATATCATGTGCTTTTTCAAGTTGGTACATTGTTACATATGATTCTTGAAGTAGGCCTATTGCCGTTTTATATGATCCTTCATGTTGTTGCTTTTGTCTATGTTCCTTTGTTGGCAAAAGTAAAATTTACGTCTCAGAGAGGAACAAACATGGCTTTCGGTCTTTTTGCATGTATGTAGAGTGTATATGAAGAGGGTACTTCCTGGTTTCTTTCTAACATTTTCTTTGTGCTTGCTACTGATGTATGAGATATATAAAGTTTTTCGCTTTCCAATCCAAATATATAATATGGCAAAACAAACAATAGTACAATTAAATAGGTTATGTATATGTGATATCATCATTAGGATACATTTCCAACTCATTGCACTGTAGATAACAAAAATATATATATCCTGTTACTTAACTAGCAGATTCCACACTATGAAACTGATTTGATACAACACATTATACCCCTCACCACCGAGCAATGATACTATCATTGAGCCATGTGAGACTTCATAAATCTCTAGTTTCATAGCATGTTGTTTCCACAGTAGAGTTGAGGATATGGCAATTTGTCCCCTCTTTCATGTTAAAAAAAATATTGTGTTATCCCCCATATTGCATGCGCAGGTCCGAACCAAGAAAACAAAGCTTTTCTCACTTTTGCATATGATGGTGTACGATGGCAGCCTCCACAAATGATGAAACTGAGCAAACATTATTGAAAAGTCGCTTAAAACAAAAATCCCCGGTGAGCATGCGTACAACTCCCCGATAGGCGCCGAAAAGGCGTATGCGTGCGTGTGCGTGTGCGTGTGCGTGCGTGCGTGTGCGTATGTGTGTGCGTCCGAACCTGTCCAAATTGTGGTTTTTCCAGAATAGTTTGAAAAGCATATGAGCGATTAAGTTGAAACTTGGTAGGGTTGTGCATGATGCCAATATGTGCAACATGTATTAGATGTATGGTAAATTAACTCAAATTTACTGATTTTTTAGAAAAAAGTCTATTTTGCCCCAAAATTGCTATTTCCAGCATATCGTGAGAAGTATTTGAGCATGTAATGTAAAATTTTGCAAGAAGTTACCTGAGAATGAAAAAATTCACGGTATACCACTTTTGTAGTGAAGAGAGTGAAATTTGCTGATTTTTTACAAAAAAAAAAAAAAAAGCCAATTTGGCCCCAAAATTTGTATTTCCAGCATATCTTGAGAACTATTAAACCAGTTAACTTAAAGTTTTGTAAGTACTTAGCATATAACTATTACAAATTCCCATGTGCAGGCCCTGTATTGAAATCAATGTGCATGTTGGCGATGAGATAGGCAACTCCGTGGATTGCCCTCTTGTTTTTTTTTTGGTTTTTTTTTGTAAGTGTTACTTTATGTTTCGTGCAAGAATATTGTTGACATATTGTAAATTTGTTTACCTTTCCTCGGGATCCCTTTTCAATGCTCTATATCCGGGGGATAGAGCGAATTGTAGGTGAGTTGAGACTAGTTAAGACTAGTGGAAGATAGTTGTAACTCGGAGTTTCACGCAATGAGCGATCGTCAGACAACTCAGACTCACTTTATATATAGTCAAGCTTTGCCGATTTTGACTGTAACAAACAGTTATTCATTAATACGTAAATAATGGTCAACGCATTATTCATGATAATGACAACTATAACGAGCTATAGTCAAATCACTTAACGTTACTGTTCACCAGGCAGACCGGACAAAAAGCACAACGCTGTAGTAAAGGTGTTATGATATGTGGTACACGATGAATGCCTTGTTCGTGTTCTTTCTGCTACAAAGGATGGTTGGACAATTAAGGCATTAGAATATGCTTTCTCGCTTTTGGACTTAAGAAGCACATCATTAGCATCACCTTAAAGATTATTATCAACAGAATATTTCAATCTAATGGAGTGGAGTAAACCTTGTTATAACCATTAGTGTAAGGGACCACGGAGAAAGTTTGTAGTGAAAGTAGCTCACTTGGGTAGCAAATGTTGCCTTACAACAAAATGGGAAGTGTCTTTATGTAATGTTTCAATTATGATGAAAAGGTGAAAGTGTTAACAGGGAGGTCTACATCTGCAAAAAACTGATGGTATCATTTGACCATGTTTTGTCACATTACCTCAATGTAATTCGATCAATAGACCCATTTGAGCAAGTTTTCCTGACTTTGATTCGGATTGAAATTTAATGTTGGATTACGTTATTTTGCATTTACATCCTGGGTTTTAGTTCCCACAGTTTCATGGGCAATCAACCAATCGCATACTATTGGTATCATGCGCATTCATCTTGTTCTACCGCTGATTTCCAGGCGCAGTGAAAATGAAAACAAAACATAAGGTGGGAAGGGGGAGCTGGTACCTAACTGGAACTCCACCATCGCTTTACGCAGAGCGTAGAACAAAAATGACGTTCAACAAGTCCCCCTCCCCTTCCCCTGCCCCCTTCCATGGCAGAAAACTTAGGTAAAGGCAATTTGGTAAAAATGATGGCTTTCTAGATTTCGATGAAAATTCCAAGTAACTTGTGGTCTTCTGTCTTACTTATGTAATATTTTTTATCTTGTTTTTCCAAGTTGTGTTTAACTGACGAGACACCAGAAATCTGGTGTCAGTATTGTATAACTCACCCAACGTGCTAACTTTCGTAGTAATACAACTCTTTTCTTGGAGTCCACCAATGAACTTGAACTAGCTACAACTCGAGTTGAGGTTTTGTAAAACGTCACCCTTCCATAGACTCGATTGTCTTGGTACACTTGCTTACGCTTATATCGACTAGTGCTGTACCTCAGATTAAACATTTCCGATAATCATAACTAAGGGCGCCCACATGATCAGAAAGTGTTGAATTAGATTTTCAAGATTATTTTTCCACCACATGAAAGTTAACCAGTAACTTGTATGCAGTATGCCACAACAAATCATAGAATTAGTAGAACAAAATCAGTGATTTTATTGTTTTACTTTTTTCCCTTTGTACCGTGGAGAAATATTTGTGGAAATCACGTAAAACGTTCCAAATTAAAAATTATGTATCTTTTAAGTCAGCATTTACCGTTTACTGGGCGATAAAGTTTGTTGAGTATGACACAAAGGTTACCTTCGTACAATTTTGTCTTCAAGTTTTCCTTTGCCAGCAATCCACAAAACATTTGTAACGTCACTGAAAAAACTTTATGCTGTAATGTAGCGTTAAGTTATGACTACATTATCAATTCCCATGCCTTCTTTACACACACAATAATTCAACTGCAGATTTCCTGGTATTTTCTGCCATTCAGTGCCTTGTTGATTTAACAAACACAACGATTTCCGTACAGAAATGAAAGCTCCAATGACTACCTCTGTCAAGGCTGCGTACAATAATTACTCGCTTAGCGTTTCCCTGAAGATTTACTATACGAGCTGTTCTGCAAACCATTTTAGAGATTACATCAAAGTAAGTCGTACTGCTTTTCATACTTAAAGATTTGTCAAACCCAATCCGAGCGCAAAACCGTATTGCATAGCACGAGAGTGAGTGGGATAATAAATCTCTTAGGACTCTGACTTATGTCAACGGACAGGTACTTTGCGTTAAGCTTGTGAACCAAAATGTTTTCTTTGGCCTTTCTTTTTGCGGTGTGTAGTGCAATGAAACCTGCCAAACTTTTCAGGAATTTTGCAAGAATGTAACAATCATACTGGCGCCGAAATCGTTAGCAGCAGCATTGGTGAAAGTGTTACCATGTCTTGTATAGGCACGGCACCAGGTAATAGAGTTAATTGTACAGACGGTTCTGTTCGAAATTAACGGCAGCAGATATGCCAAGATTTAGTATACAAGATGGAACAAATGAGACTCTTACGTTAACTGTAAAAAATCTCAACGGCCAAGATTTCGGAATATACAGAATTTGCCAAAATTATGGCCGATATGGTGAATTTGATTGTTGTTTCAACTTGACACCCTCGGAGGATATACGGCAGGAACAGACAACCCAGAGGGGGAACGAAGACGAAGGGGAGACCCCTCCGACTTTGTTGATGACGGACAGAACAACATTTGTGAGTACACTATTTTTTTCAACTCCAATGAGTTCCAAGAATACTAAAGAAAGGAATCCCCTCATCATAGCTTTGTTGGAGAAAGTTGTTACGTATGTGGTAACGTTAAACGTACATACTCGATCTGTCTCCTAAACCAGAAAAAAATAATAATAAACGAAATTTTAACGAAATTAAATCCTGCAGTTGGTTTATTTTGTAAGATTCTGTAAAATTTTTTTGTTTATTTTGTAAGATTTTGTGATTCGGAAAAATATGGTGTATGAACATTTTTCGCATGACCAGTAGCAACATGCAATTCGTACATAAGCACCACAAAGGTTAGTTTAGTGTCATCTGTGCGTACGATTTTCAGAATCTTTTGTTGCGAGGTACGAACATTACATGCATTGTGGCATTGCTATAAACGCCGATGTTTCCTGCTTGAGGATAAAAATAAGCAGACACAAATACTTTTTTTTTTAAAGCCGATTCTCTTCTTGTTGGTGTTCTAATTTTATAGCACGATTTCTATGCAGCATTAAGTTTCACAGCTATGCTGATATTTTTTTGCAAGTTGATTTTTTAATAATTGGACCCAGTGAACACCATGGCCAAGAATATTCAACTTTCGACTCACGTTGAATGTTTGTTCAGACCTAATGTATTTAAGTTATACGACGTTGGACGTCTCGTTGAAAAGTACATTTTGGTGGATTGCATGGAGCAAACAAAAATGAAATGTACAAATTGTAGAGCAAAGACTTAAAGTGATTGCGTGTGTAGGCAAAAAGGAAAAACATTGAAATTTCATCTCCAAAAGTTTGGTAAGGCTTTTAATTGCACCATTCAGACAATCCGAGAATATAAATAGGTCTCAGTTGGTCAATTCTGCCATATGATTTCAAATTCTTCTAACACAAAGACAAAAAGTGTAGAATACGATAATGTAGTGGTTGCCAGTTTTCATTCAAATCAACGGTATGCTACTCTGAACAAGCCAATGGGAAGTACACTAGTATTGAATATTCAGTTAGTCAAAACAACTCAGGATCACTGACCAGCAATGTTGTGATCGGTTCGTAGGTTATTTGTAAATACAGTGCTTCTTCTCACCAAATACTTCAATTCCAGATACCGACCAAGGAGCGAATACTTTAGTAATATGTTTTTGATACACTAGTGAAACCTGTACTGTTGCATATTCATTATGTAGACGTTTGCAGTGAGAACCGTTAATTTTCAAATATGATTTCTGTTTTTTTTACTGTTTTAATGCCAATGCCGTTGCTTTTCAAACTAGTTACCATCATTTTCCTTCAATGAAAAGTGTAGTCTGTCCATGTACAACATGGCGTGTACGATATAAAATAAAGAAAAAGTTAAGATCAAACGTAATCTTATCCATCTGCTTTTTTTCAGTGCACACGCAATCACTTTAATCCCATACTTTCTACAGTTTTGAAGAGTTATACAATTTATGAAAGATTTCCAGGACCCCCCAAAAAAGGAAGAAATACGTAAAAGAAAAAAAATGCCAAACCACTGAGAGCCCTTTGCTACAACACTCCCTAAATTGTTCGGGTAGTTCATCTTTTGATGCGTCCTAGTACGCTTTATCTGAATGTTAAAGACTTGTACATAAAACACTACAATATGAACAAGGGTGGCCATTCATACTGGGAGGGCACTTTCACGATGTCACTCGTTAAAAAATAATCACTTCACATGGTCTGAAAGTTAAACGTACTGTTAATTTCTTGCAGATTAACGTAAATTGGACTTTGGCACCTGCCAGTATCAGCACTGGTAATTATTATAACATGACGACAGGTACGTTGGTTTGTCACAAACAATAATACCACAGAAATGCTGTTGTGTGGTTGACATTTAACTTTTCGTCAGTAATTATTCAATTTGTTTACCCGAAGAGGCACTTTACTTGAAATATTCAAAACAACGGCCAGAAATATTAAGCAATAGCAACAATATTGAACATTTAAGATAGAACTTTCTACTCTTAACATTTAACAGATGTTGTAATGTTTAGATTCATCCAAACACTAATGAGCTGCCAAATTGTCCTATGCATTGAAATCAATACATCACATCTAACATTTCCAATGACAACGCAAAGCGTACGTCGCTCCTACTTAGTCAATGATTAGATATTCGAATACTCATCTAGCCCTGATTTGTATGAAGAAATTTTCGAAACATATCATTTTTCAAGAACAGAGCTGTGTCATTATAACTTTTGAAAAACCCAAACAAACGAGGTTAACGTTTTACCGTATTTACCCGATGCAATGTGAGACAATCTTTGTTTTTTTCCACTATCATTCAATATGAAACCTCTAAGATTAACTTACTATTAAGTTAGTTAGTTTTTATCACTAGTTTGTCCAAAGCAGAAGTTTCGTCTTACGTTTAGTCATCAGTGAATGAGCAAAGCCCTTGGTGCTGCCTTTACCACATGCTATACACCCACAAAAACGTAAAGAAAAATAAGAACTCCATAACTTTTTGGTAAAATTTTACAAACAGTTAATGTAAGTCTTACATTATGATATAACAATTTTACTAAAATGTAGTAAAATTTACCAAAATTATGTAGAATTTACAAATACTGCTTACATTAATTTTACATAAAAGTTTATGGCGTTCTTATTTTACATAATGTAGGTATAATTCTGTGAGTGTAAGTTATTTTTAATCGTTTTATCTTATAGTAGAAGACGGACATAATGGATGTACCGGATATTTAATTACCATCATCGTCGTACTCTGTTGTGTGGTAGTTGTCCTCATTGCCATCTTACTTGTCTGCACCTGTATATTTTACCATGAAATACATTTCGAGAAAGAACATGATTCCAATAACTTACATAACTTAACAAATATTGAATCAGCTGGAGAGTTAAATTTTCGCAGCTCCCACACATCGTCTGCCACTTGCTTTGAGGATCAGCGACGTGGCAACGAAGGTGTCGAGATCCGAAGCCAAGATGAAAGTTGGGAATGCAACGTAGCAAGTCAAGTCTCTCATTCAATGAAATGCAACAAGGACGGTAACTCTAAAAATGATATTGTCTTAAATCAAGAGGTTGGTCTGGATTCATCTCAACTGACTAATCGACCATTGAGGGAAAGCAGTACGAATGCATGCAATGTCGCTAATGGTGAAGTTCAACGAAGTGACGAAAAAGCGACTCACAGATCTAATGATGTCGAGATGGATAACCTTGAAAACGATTGGGAAGACAACGTGGCGTACGAAGTCTTTCATTCAACGCAAGAAAAGCACGAATCCTCCGGAGACGGTGTTGGCATTTTTGAACTTCAAGGGGATGATCTGAATCCATCACTACTTAGAAAAGAACCATTTCTGCAAAACAGCTTCAAAGGGTCTTCCCCTGTTAATTGCGAGACTCAACGACGTGAAAAAAGAGCCACATGCCAACTTACAGATGTTGAGTTCCAAACCTCAGAGGAAGGCTGGGAAGATAACACATCGTACGAAACGTTTGATTCAACGCATTTTAAAAACAATAATTTTCAAGGTCAAGAGGCTGATGTGGAATTATCACAACATAGTAAACTGTCAATAGATAAAAAAATTACGAATGCATCTGCCGTCCTTAATGATGAAATGCAGCAAAGTGACCTTCAACTCACTTCCGAGTTGGACGACATCGATGTTCAAAAGGTAGAAGATGTTTGGGAAGACAATGTTGCCTACCATTCCTTCAATCAAACACAGTGGGAGGATGAATACGAGGAAATAAAGACATGACAGTGATAAGCCTCACCCAAGATCTCTTTTCCTATCACTGCTACTGATACACAGTAAGCATTACTCATGAACCACAGATACGTGCACACAAGAGGATGTATGTTACAAGATAAACATACAGAGATATTCTTCACATGCATGACAAAACAACTCCCCTTACTGGAGAAAAAAAAAAAACACTTTCAAAAGTCGATACAGGGAAATGTAATTGAGAGCGCATTTGGTATTGAGCCCAGGTTTACTAAATGCATGGAAATGACTCACTCACTATCCGCCCACACATGGACTGAACTTGGAAAAACTAATAAGCTGTTTGTGGCAATTGTAATAATGCAATTAGATGCTTAATATATCTATGTTGGAGATTTTTCTTCCTGAAATTTGATACCAAAAAATTCCTCCTAGACTGCAAAGCGAAGGAGGTCATGTTTTCACTGTTACATGTTGTGAATACACTAGCCAAGAAATTGAGTTGTTTATAGTAGGTTTTGAACTTGAGTTATGCAAATGATTGTGACTTGTTTCTCACAACTATTACAAAACGCCCAGAGTGACAGGGTGCTGATCTGAGAAATTAAGGAAATCAAAGGATTACTTTGACGCACACGCGATCTGCATGGGAATATGTACTACTACACTTACGCAACCCTTACGCGTTATTTACAGATGCTCGAGTGTAGCGCGCCTAGCTATGTTTACGCCCCTACCTGTGTATTGTGTGTAAAGTAAGGTGCTGGGTGTGCAATCAAACTCTCGATCTACTATAATACACACGTGTAAAAGAGCGAATGATTATAGACAACGACAGGGATGAGATGCAACTCCATGGATTGCCCTCTTGCGCTATACATATAGCCTAATTTACGGGATGAGATATTGTGGTTGCGTTGGGATGCTAGAATGTATTATGGCTCTCTCAGTTGCCATAGCAACAGTTGCCATGGCAACATTATGTACGGTTGATACATGAAACTGGGAGGTGTAACCTGGTATGGTACTTAAGGTGACCTGGAAATCCCCCTTAGGGTAGGGGTCACAATGGGTGTGTGTGTGTGCAAAAGTGCCGCAAGTACGCGATGTGCCAATCGATGATATCAGAGGACCACTCACTGTCATTTGCCGAGGCAGTGTAAAGATCCAAGGTCCCTTCTTTCTTCCCGTGACTTTTATATATATATATGAATATATGTATATATGTATATGCATATGTATGTATGTATATATATATATACATACATATATATATATAGTCTCAACTCGAGTTACAACTATGAAACTCGGAGTTAAAACTATGTTCCTCTAGTCTCAACTAGTCTCAACTCATCTACAATTCGCTCTACCCCCCGTACAAAGAGCGCCAGGATTGACGCCAACATACTTAAATTTATATATATATATATTTATATATATATATATACATATACATACATACATATATATATATATATACATACATATATATATATATATATATATATACATAAATATTTCTGTGGAACTTGAGTAGTTCGCCCTTTAAGATGGTATAGGATGATAAGATGCACTACTTGTATGTAATAATTATGTCAAATATTAATAAATAAGTTTTTCGTTTTACTCTTTTATTCTTTTATATCTCTTCATATGTTATACACGTAGGCGCTAAATATACACAAAGCAAAGCAATAAAACATATTCCTTGATTTCTTTAAGCATCTTTTAAAAATACATTTTTAAATAAAGAACTTCTTTCAATATACGCAACAATCCCAAAGTTATATGTCAAATTGAGTACAATCCAGTTCAGTAGGAATACCTGTGCTCAATTTGCCGTAATTCTGAGTCTTTTAACATTGACTGTTTCTTTTTACGATTTAAAGATTTAAGAGATACATAGTTCAAAATTGTTTTGCATTACAATTTTACTACACATTTTGCAGCTGTTTGCGGTGTTCATTAAAGGTGAACAAAAACCTGCCTTCTCTCGATGTAGAGTGCCCTGTTTACTGTATTTGATCGATGAAATGTGATTGAAATTTGAAATCCGAAATAATACAATAAAATTTAAAACATTAGCGTTGAAACAACTCAATCAGAATACGCCTGGTTTCTTTCTCCATAGCTGATCAATATATTAAAAGCTTATTTACTCTTTTTGTTACTAATTGAAAGACACATTTCACTTTAACCTGGATCACAATACATTATTTCATGTACGAATGGAAAGCAAGTTTCATGTAAATAGTAGGTAAAGAATATTATATGACACTTGACCTGATATTCTCATAATTAATTTGTGAAGCAAAATGTGGGATAAATGGTGATCATGTAACCACATGCATATATTTAAGTAGCCAACCCTAGCAAACGTAAATGAGGGCACAGAGACTTGCATATTGACGATTATTCAACTCATCATTATTCATCATTCTTTAGTCATGAGAGAAAAAAAAATGTCAACATGCTTGTCAGACATTACCTGACAAATTGAATCCAGAGTTTACATAAATTGGTGTTCAGTAGGCTTTGCTTGATAGTGATAGAAACTTGCAATCTGCAAAGGCAACTAATGTAAAATTTATAAAGAGTTTTTTTTTCTAGATAGATCACTCATCTTCATAAATCACAACAACTTTAATAGTACTTTTTGTTTTTGTACACTGTAGAACACACTCTTAATAACCTATATAATCTTACATTTGCAGTAGGAAGTTTCCGGTGATTTGGAATTGGAATGTTGTTCAATCTTACGTTTGGGAAACGGACAATCGGTCGTTGAAACATGTAGATATTGCAAAACATACATTAAACGGTGACATGGTGACACTATTTGTGAAAAGTGCAAGTATGTATGTAAAACGCTCACTTAAATGTAAGTAGACAAACATCACTTCATCTGCACAAACATTTCTTCACTGTTTTGTATCAAATAGTCAAAGAAAAAAGTAACTGTCATTCGACTGGATTGTGGGTCATATCCAGAGGTGGATACGGGTCTTCCACTTGATTCAATACCATACACTAGCTAAAATAGGCATTTATTTACATTAGAATTAAAAAAAAAATAGAATTTTTCTACAAACAAGTGGAGCAAATAATTGCGTTTTCTATTTTCAATCATTTTCTGATAATGTTCCTGTTTTGGGCCGGAACTGAAATGATGAGTTTAAATGATGATGATTCCTGCGAAAAGTCAAATGTGACATCATTAGACGGAGTCATGTTGAGCTCGCTACAATGCTGTACAGAGCTTAGCATATACACCTCGTTAGTTCTGCAGTTTAGCTAACGTTTGTTACATTGCCTATGCTGTGTTTGTTTCTCCTGAACAGCTGTGGGTCGGAAATGGTGAATAATTGTACAGTCGCGGGTTGCAACGTCACAGAGAATACCCTTGTACCGGCATATAGCGACATGAGAGATGTAAAGTTATCGTGTTAAATTTTGCAACATTTTCCGAGATGTCTTTGCAAATTTTGTCGAGATGAACAGCTATCGATAACGCGGTATCTCAACAATCTGACAAATTTTCCGAGATGTCGAGTTAGCCTAAGTCAGACAACTCCTCATCCAGCATGTCCCCAGGCCTTTTGTCTGCCACATCCTTAAGATGACTTTTTTTTTCGGTTTCCAGTTTGCAGACTCCATTCATGTCGTCGCCGGTTTGGGTCAGATTCGATATGACGTTAAAAAAGTTTTTTATCCGGCGTTGGAGTGAGTGCACAGCCTAATACGCTTTAATAATATGCTTATTTCTACGAAAGCGATGGTCGACTAAAGCCACATAATTCTAGTCCTCTGAGGGCTGCCAAAGTTTCCACAAATTTAACTGTCAATTTTAAAACCAATCTTTTATCTTTTCAGTCTGTCAATTGGATTTTCTATGGGACGTATTGACAATGTGCATGAGCCATTTAAATGCATCAGCCTTCATATCGTTCAGGAGGCCAGCAAGCTTGCTGAACATACCATTGTTCGTTCTTAGTTATGGTGAAATGCAGTACCCTGTATATATCTCTCAAAATAAAACAAAATATGAGTGTCCTTGTAATAACCGGCTTCGGATACTTCTTTTCTTATTGGTCTTCTTCAAAGTCTAACCTTAAATGTATGTTTGATGTTCATGGAAAACGTCTACTGTACGAGTCAGTCAGTTTCATATAGGGGTGAAAACTAAGGGTATCTCACCATCTTGTCGATGTGCAGGTCGGTGTTTCACATGCCAAAATACAGCCCTTACAAACGAAACATTTTTTCGTTCTAGCGCAATCACTTGTCCGTATGATACGTTGTGACGTAATTTGAAGGGAGGGGGGTTTGCTGTTGGTCTGCACATGCTTTAATTACCATTTCAGAAACCCTACATTATCTTTATTTTATCCTCCACTGTTTGAAACAATCAAATGAAGTTATGAAATCATAAAACCTCAGATGTTCAAAATGCACACATGTGAGAGATCTGAACATCCTTGATGTTAGGGCGCGGAACTGTCATTTGAAGTATAGGTTATACTGTGTTGAGAAGACTGTATCTACTGCTTATTTTTATCTGGTTAATTCTGTTGCCAGAACAATATTGTCTGCATGCGTCTGAAAAGGAGTGTATAATGTGGTTTTGAACACTGCTGGTGTTGTGTTGTCTCGGTAACAGAATGATTGGCATTACGTCATTTCAAATTTTACATGACAGCTACAATCTCCTTTAGCTTTTACTAAGTAATGACCCATTGGTACACCAGTTTACAACCTTCACTTCCTGAAGATTTTAATGCAATGGTAGTGGTTCCTGCGTGTCCACCATATTGTCTTATTCTGATGCACTATCGGTAAACCTTGAAACATCGCCTTCTCTAGCTTGCCTCAATATGCCCTAGGCCTAAATTTTATGTAAAACCTTAAAGACAATAAGCAGTCGGTCCTACTTTATTTAAAAAAAAAATCATCAAAATCTTGCAATTCTTTCCTCATTGGAGTATCTATTTGTATCACGTTGTATCTACGTTGTTGCTAAACATCAGTACTTCATAAGTAAGTCGCTGTACTCATGCAATTGAACAACACAAATGACATCACATAATGAAAAAGAGTCATTTATGAATTAGCATGGGGTGTACTGATTCCGTTTCAGGTGACTCCATTTTCCCGTTAAATAAGGCACCCATTCAATCTTTATCCTGTATTTCCATCGTCCACAGGCTTAAAGTGGTAAGTCGCTGGGTCAGGTAAATTGATGAAAGTGCCCAATGGCACCCTAAGCTACGCCAATTCTTCGTGTCATTTTGTAGACCTATTACCTTATGCGAAATTGTTATAACAGATAAGTAAAAAGATTAGAGATCAACACTCTTCGTCACTTAACGAAAAGGAAATAATGTAATAATTATCTTAAAATCTTTCAAAATACACTATAACAGTTATTTTGAGCCGTTATTTATGAATTACGTAAAGGGAATCCCAGACAGGTTACGATACCGCATGGCTATAAATCTTCGTGCATTAGCCGTGTGATCGAAATATTGACGAGTGCATCAGAACAAGGCATTTATCAATAAAACGTTCAGGTATCAGGTAAGAATATCTTAGCTATCGGTATAATGAATTGATCGGTGATAATCACATATAATCTAGATTTTCAAACGAAATTATGTAAAATAATATAGAACAAGGTTTTTCTTAGAGACTACGAAACGCTATCCATCAACGTGAATCCACGATATCACAACTGGTTGCTTTAAGTTCAACGTTTGCAGAACATGTGCCAACTTCAACTGTTAATATCCAGAGAACCGAACATGGGAAATGAAATAACAAATTCCCCAGGACGCTTAGAATATGTTTCTCTTTAATATATTGACATATGGTGCTGAACTATTCTTTTAGGAATCCGAAAACACTATTTTATTTGCTGTAATGTCATATATTCATAGCGTATGTTGTCAGCAATGCAAAGGGCTACTAAAAGAATACATGTGTTAGAACGAACAGGAGTTTCAGCTTACTCCGAATTATGAAAATACATAATGTCTCTGAACGTGACCTTTAAATGAATAAGTAAATATCTTGAGGCCATCGTTCACCATCATTCATGAATGAGGGAAGGGAGCAGTTGCCATTCATCTGATAATCTTTACTGAATGTCAGTTGTAATTTTAATAGCTGTAATCGTTGTTCACTAAGCATGGTGCTATACAATGACAAAACAAAAACACTCTCATGACGTAATCATTCCCCCCCCCCGCAAAAAAAAAAAAACTTCAACCGTTGCAACAATTACTGCTATTAAAGCACCACTTCTCGTTATCCACAGATGAATATAATGGACGTTTATGTCAATAAAAAAAGTGGGATGCTCTCACATTTAACATATGGAGTTATTACGATAAGATGGAATTCATCACAATAGCAATTATAAGATAAATGTTCTAAATATTAGCTGAACTCATTCATGAGGGGCAATACGTGAAATTCTGGGGCATTAACATAACTGCCTCTTTATTTTTTTTAATGTGTGCTTGAAGATGGATCACTGATATCAACACCTCAAGTGTGCAACGAAAATGTTACTTGTAATTTATAAATGAGATTCCAAAATCCTTTATAGCCTTTAGGCAAGCCCACTAGACAAGTTCACCTCGTCATTAATACTTCCGATATGACGCTAGTGGAACTTGACTACGTTGCCTTCTGCACGAGACCGTCAAACCAATAGAAGAAACAAGGCCTTATCACATTTATTACTAATGAATTGCCCATTAGAAAAGTGAGAATTAAGAGTGAGAGTAAGTTCAGAGAGTGCAGTAGTTGTTGATAATCGTGAAAGTCAAACAGAAATGTCCTGTTTAAGGATTTTCATAAGTTTAGCATACACAGTGCCTTCATTCGAATGTTGCAGTTGACATCATTGCACTGGCCGTTTCCCAAGATCGCAACACAATCTTCATGATTACCGCCACCGTTGCTGGGTTCATGTTTCCTCCACCTATAGTAACTGACCTGTAAAGGAACATAAATACCTATAGTCAATGTTAGAAACTAAATTGGTGTATTAATTTCGAGTACCATGGCTCACATGATACATCCTGCGATACTCTGGGCAATGCAGTAATATGTGAAAATGTGGCAGTTGATTGAATCTAATGCAATCTCATGTAACGTCAGTCCCTTCTTGATAACCCTGTATAACTCGTAAATGTAATAACAATCAGGAATATAGTACCCACTATAAGTCTGATACATTTTATAAAATGTATTTTTAGACCCCACCATAAATGTACTAATTTTGACCATAAATGTAATAAATTCTAAAAACTCCGATTGGGGCTTGGCTACCTTTGACCCACATGTCAAGTACTTTTTTCCCTTTTGAGTCCGAATGTTTTCTTCGACGTTTGCTGCAGTATCTTTGAAGCGACATAGTGGATATTTTGATGTGCGTAGCCTCATGCTTTGTTTGCTATATGTATGCTTACCCTCATGGGTTATGTGGCATCAGTTATCAATTAATTGCATTCTTGAACTCAACCACTTGCTGAGATCAAGGAAGTTGCGAACTGTTTTTTTGTTGGAGTGGATAAAAGTAGAACTAAAAAAAAAAAAAAAAGATCGATTCCATCCAAAAGTGACATCTTGCACTCCCAAACATAACGTTGCTGGAAAGTACATTCCCAAAGGATGTGGTCTTAATTATAGCGTGCTTTCGTTTCACAGTATATATTTCGCAGATTCAGACACTAGAAAGCTAACCGATTGAATTGAACATACACTGTACCAGTACCTACAGAGCCGGATTTACCTGGAGACCTGAGCATAGAGTAATTAAGTTTCTCCTTCGACTATAATACTCTTCAAGACTATACAGTGGGTCAAGTTATTCAAGGAAGGGAAAAGGTTAACTCCCACTGCCCCCCTCCCCTTCCGCCCTACTCACACTCTCCAGAAATGAATGATGTCTTAGGTACATGAAATATCACAAAACGAGAATTACCACCGATAATCTCCCCAAAACAACACACAAGTATGACAATTGTACGCGTTTTTTATTGTAATAAGTTTGTCCAGGTTGTCTTTAGTGAGGGTCCCTGGCCACAAGCCCCTCCCCTCTTCGGCCCATAGTTTAACCCGACCCATACTGATTTAAAGAGAAACATGGAGTCGTTTCGTGAAATTCCCTGAATTTCCCTTAACTTGTCAAGTTTACTTCACAGATTAATGGGGCAAATGCTGAAGCTAAGAGGATCCCCCATCCCCATGCGTCACACACAAAACAACTTTAATTAGTAATTAATTAACGATTTTTAAATTTCAGCTCAATAAGGCGACCCTTTAACACCACCACTGAAAAATCATTCACATTGCTATCGACACTCTTAAAACGGTTCCCCTTACAATATTAATGCGGATTAATATACATCCAAAGTTTACCAGGCAGGTCCATCCGGTTGATTGCATCCTCTCTCGGTGACCAACTCTTGAATGTCTAGAGCACTCCAGACTTCGAGCAAGACAAAATGTTTTTCACCAACTACACTATTTATCATTGTTACATTTACAGTTCTTTTTTTTTACATTTATGGTGGCGTCAGATTATTACATTTATTAAGGTTACGAATTATTTATTTTTATTGTTTGTCTGTTGTAACATATATGGTTAAAAATTATTATATCGATGTTAGGTATTAAATTTATGACTACAAATTAGAACATTTGTAGTGAGTATTACATTAATGATTGATATTACATTTATGGATTGTACAAACCCTCTGCAAGCGTCACTAGTGTATAGTTTATTCTTTGCCCCTCCTCATGCTTAGAGAATTATACTATTGTGATTCCAAAGCCGTGCAGAAACATACATGCGTTCTCTGTATCTTGTTGATACCTTCAAAGTGTGATCGACAAACAAGTGACGTTTGCAGAGATCTATCAAAGGGAGACCGACGTCACATAAATATTGATACGACTACCAGTCACCTTTAAAAGACTTATTGTCTTCAAGAAAAAACATCTTCCTACACAAGTTTACAGTCTTTTGCTCACAAAATATGAAGGTCTCAGAAGATACAAACAGTGATGGATCATCGTAACAAACCAACTTTCGGCCATATACTATCATATCTCTCTTTTGTTAGTTATCATTATAAGCACGATCTCCTGTTGTGTAGCAGCGACAATTCTTGCTGTTCATAAATGCACGGCAACCTATTTCACAGCACGTGAACATGAAAAACAAACCCAAAACACTCATACACATGTATAGACAAGTAAATGGAGAAAAAAAAACACTAAGAAACATAAGTCAGTTTGATCACAATAGTGCATCTACAAACCGTGTCTTGCAATACGGATTGTATTGAAGTATTCTACTTACAGTAGAGTTATCAGTATAGACCCATACGCCATTAGGTATCTTTTGATGAAGTCCGAAGAAGATAGGGTTATTCGCCATAAAGATATCTGTCGATTGTTAATAGTTACATGATTAAAAAAGAAAACGAAGCAAAGGATGACTGCCCAGGATTAACAAAATTGAATTACAACGGCTTCATCATGGCTCAGTACATTTAGCCTGATAGTACTTATTAAAATGATAGAGAACATTACTCTAACAGCTATAACTTGATCTGTTTCACTTGTGGCCTTTATCCTTTCCAAATTAAAGCAATATTATCATAACACAAATTATCATAATTAGCCCTATACATAGTATCAGTTTTTTCTCTTAATATATTATAACTGCTTTTACTTTACTATGCGGACAAAATAGAACGTAGAATTTGTCGTTTGACGATACTTTTCTCCAACATGAATACTATTTTTTCTTCAAAAATAATAGAAACAATAAATGAGTTATGCATTTCTGATACTTTTGATAATGTACTAAACGCGGACTATACTTGTCCATATTGCTCAATTTGTTTTTTTTTCTTACCCCTTATCATGTCCATTTCATCCAAAGATTGGAAACTTGCTAGATGGGCTCCGAGTCTGACGCATTTCTCCTCTTGCTCGGAAAAGTTCCCTACAGTATCTATGACTTTATAACAGTGGTTTTCATAGCCGTCAGTCCAGTTATCAGGACACGCTAAAGGAAGAGAACACACAAATATGTGAAAATAAAATTTAATACACATATTGCAAAATGCATCCAGACATTTTAAAATTGGAACTCTCTTGATTGTTGATTATAATGTAATTGCAATATATGATATTCTAGCTAACTTTTATCTAGTGCACGAAACTTCTTATAATAGTCTGATTAATAAACACCGACGATTTTCCAAAACTGAAATGTTTCAGGTGTTCCATGGTGTCCTTTTTTTTCTGGAGAAGCTCAAATGTTTTGAATTAACTGACGGAACACTGATTAATGAAAACAAGTCTCCAATACGATTCAAAAGTAGTTACAGAGCCTTGGCTCATGTCTTCTGTCTTTTAAAAGCTTACAGATTTTGTAATTTCGTGTCACAGTTTGATAATCAACCGGGACAGGGTGTTTTTCGCATGGTACTAAGTGATCTCTCCTTTGCATCACTGGCTGTATAGCAAAATATAATACGCAATGGCATGTGTGCCATGTTCTGTATATAAATAAAATAACGTTGTCACTGTGCCAATTTGCTTCCCATATACCAACTCATATTTCAGATCGCAAGACGGAAAATAAAGGCTATCATCCAATACAAGCATTGCCCTAAAATAATCGTCATCCTCAGTTAACAGTAACACTTTGAACTTCTTCATTCGTTTTTTTTTAGTGGAAATTGTTGCTTAACATTAAACTTCTTGTCACTAATTAAGGATTTACAACGAAAATTGTTGCCGTGCAATTTTCATGAAAACGGAGTCTTTCACTTTTAATTTCGACATCAGTGACTACATATCATACATTTCTACACTTCTGAAACCATTGAAAGCACTTTGTAACTTGACTTTAGATCGATAGCATTCTGACCACACTGTTGTTCTCACACATCATTGGCACTGTTTTAGTTCAAATTCAAAAGGATCTTTGAATAATGATACTCTCCCTTTTAATTTTTAAAGGGAAAAGTAATGTTTCATCAAAGATGAGAATTTCATAATCAAGACCATAAGGAAATGCAAATCTCAAATAACATGCACTTTATGAATAACTATGTAGACTGGTAGGAAGTGTTCCTCTGTTTTTCAGTAGCTGTTCTGTCCTTTGCCACAGTAAGTGTATAGTACAGTATAATGAGTAATACAATCAAAATTAAACCATGTTCAGTTCTCTTCTGTAAGTGTATATATCCCTCAATTACTATTTTATTCACTTGGTTATCGTCTAATGAACATACATATTACGTCTAAAATATCAGTAATTTCTAACAGTAACCTTACATTACCTGAATTAGGTGTTGTCTCCATTTCAATTGATGATGTGCTGTTTGTTGTAGTAACAGCTGCAAGTAACAACACTTGAAAATTAGTTACTGAACGTAAAACTTTATTTAACTCGACAATGGTTACGGTCATTCGATTAGATCAAATGATTAAAGAGTCCTAACAGCATGAGTAGATACACTCATTGCGATAATCCCCCGTAAATTAAGAAAGTTAAAATTACAAAAGAAGACAAACAAATTAACAAGAAAAGTAAGGAAAAGATAAAAATCAGTAACTACGTATGAATTATTCCGCAATATAAATGAAATAGCTCTTAAGCTAATAATGAGAAATGTTGAGCTTTCAGAACAGAAAATGATGTTGAAATATTGATTTCAAAAAGGAGGAGGAAAAAATATTCTCACTTTTTTATGAAATACCAATATCTCTAATGGTTAATCCTTTTAAAAACCGCGATAATATCGATAATTATTCTGTAATTGCTGACACTTCTATTGCTGAGAACTGGAAGTACAAGTGCATAGTTTAGTGACGTATGAACGACCGCTTTTTCAAGGAAAGATGAATCACAAAACTAAAGAGTCCGGATAGGTTTACCGCCCTTTATTTGCTTTTAGCCTCCTATTTTACAGAGAATCGTGTTCTATATTAATTTGGTAAATACCTATCACATGTCTTCCTGTAGCAAAGTATTGTTTTCTCCGCTAAATGGGGGTCCTCACCTGTCAGGTCATTAATTTGATTCTACTAGGGGACAAGAGCCACACAGTGCATAAGATTCTTTCTCTACTGGCTCTACACAGCCAGTTTCCTCCATCCCAGTAGCAATATACTAACAAACTTCTGACATCATCAGTCCGATAGAGAGGTAGGATATTGAAATGTTCGATTGGACAGATCTCATATTTGATTTTGAGATGCACTGTATTGAGAGCAACTTCAAGAAGCCCATCAATTTTGCTAGAGGTCAAGAATCATTTGGTGTCAACATATCCTCACCATGTGCAATATGGCAGATTTAAAATATTCGAAATTAAATCACCGAAACCACAATGCTTTTGGACTTTCTGGTGTCTCTTTTTTTCATACAAGCGTTGTGAAATATTGGACTCATTATTGTATGCAGAGGATTTGAAACAATCTTGATGCCACAATAACATAGGTATTATATTCTTGTGAGGGTGCAAACTGTTTTGAAAAACTCATACATTTTGTAGGTATATCAACATGGCCTTTTTATTTTTTGTCGATACTTGAAATAAGGCCACGTGATAAATTCTAAACAACAATAATTATTAAGGAAAATATTTCATCTGTCGGATGAGTACTAGTGTGGTGGAATAGCTTGTCCGTTCCCTATGATCGAACATGGTTTAACCAATATAATTTAAATAATTTTCAGGGTCAGTGTAATGAAAATTAGTGAAAGAAAATGAACGTTAACCATTATTGATAGACCCCACATGCATTGTAATAGATCATTGATGATAACAGAAGTTGTTTTTTCGAATTCTTGGCAATATATGTCGTCCAAACATGTGAAAAAGCACCTTGCAGGTCTTTGCCATGTAGCTAATGTTGGTAGTGAAACTTAGTCTTATAAACACTCAACAAGCAAAATCCTCCTAAAACACGTCCTCAAATTAGAACATGGTACTCAGGAGAGAAAATAAATTTGAACTGCCACTGCCGTAATTGAGGGAAAATAAGATGTATCTCAGACTTCAAAGAATACTTTGAAAGTTACCGTTCTTTGTGAAATGTATAAACATTATATACAACTATATACATACTATATGGACTATAGTATAGTCCATATAGTCCACCATATATAGGACTATATGCAAAATGGTACTACGTTTGACGAGAGATTTAAATTGAATATTTCCTCAGGAATTTCTTTTTCATCTTGCTGGGTGAAATATTGTTTAACCTTTTCTGAATAATACAGACTTTTTTAACTGCCACAGCTTTGCCTAAGTTTCTTTGAGACATTTGCAAATACTTTATGGCTGAACACACAGGAACACTGACACGCAGATTTTTTATTATTTTTTTTGGGGGGAGGGGGAGATTTTCTAACTAACGTTTGTGACTAGCAACAGTACTACCTAAGCAGAGGGCCACCATTGGTAAACACATTGGCACACCGGAGCCTAAACTTTTGTTTAGGGAGTGGTCTAATTCCCCAAATTATGTTTGTGACTAACTAGAGGGGTTACAATCTAAACGGGGTGCCTCCACTGGTTGGCTTGGAGTGTTCGAGGAAAATTTGGATTTTCAAAAGTCCAGATGGTAGGAAAAGGCATTTCGTGGGTGCACTTGAACTGCATATAATCAGCTTTGAAATAGAGGTATCACGGCTGCAATTAATCAATTCATGCGAACAGAAAATTCAATGTATTAAAATTGGTAATACAAATCAGTGTTTCTTAAATGATACAAGAGTCCTAATAACCTACGAATCCTCTTTCAATTCTCTTTTGTTTTTTTAGTTCTTGAAAATAATTTTTGATAGACGCATTGTCGGACCTGCACCTAGAAATTGGGTCGAAGCAGAGATCGTTTGAGCTAGATCCGTTTGTCGCTAGGTAGCTGGGTTATTATCCAAGTGGAGCGCCACCATTGTTAGCGCGGAGTTACATTGAAATTTTGGCTTTTCAAAAGCTCTAGATGGCAGGAAACGGCATTCCCGGTGTATTTGAGTTTGAGTCACACACCCATTCATAAAATGTGATCTTATGTCTTGAATTTCTTAATTACACTTAAAAAAAAATGTATGGAAAAATTGTAATAATTGATCAATTGAATTAATCAATTGGATTGATCTAATCTAGAATACTTAGGCCGCTGTCATTTCGAGAAAAGTTAATTCAACAACTTTTACTTTCTAGTGATAACTCTTTTTTTTTGAGACATTTTCAATTACCAGTGTGACCCAAGTCAGCTGACCTCTCCTAAGTATTTCTTTGTATAACTTTACCCCTCCTAAGTATTTCCTCGCACTGTATAACTTTCTAAGTATGACCTTCATCAGTATATGACATTGACCAGCTGCTGTTAACTCCAAGTCCATCGCCCCCCATGGTATCAACTTGACCCCACTTGTGAGCGACATCTATTCTAGAAAGAAGCTAAACTCTTCAGTTGACAGAGAGGCTCCACCAAAGTCAGACCCTCCGATGCTCAGTAGCCATTGAACTGGACTTGGAAATTAGTTTCAATTCATCATCCAGTTGAATTCATAAAGTTATTCATCAGTAACTCATTAGATACTTTCTTGGAACTCAATAATCCTGTAAATAAAGTAGAGTCGAACTTGGAGAAAGCCCTCAAATAAACAAATCACTCTTCCTGTATTCTTTTCTCTTGTCTGTGTTTTGGCGCTCCAGCTGCTACGTACGTAACACCAGGCAAAAAGACAAAATAATATTATTTCTTACAAATATTTATTGCAATCAATTTTGTATAGAACGAAATTATAGTTCCAGTAATGTTCCAACAATTTTTACTCTGTGGCGATTAGTTTTTAATAACTTGCTTTAAGCGATGATGATTGCATTGTAAAGTATAAAGGTAGTTTTTTATCGATAATCTTGTAAATGATAGTCAGCTTGAAAAGGAAAAAACATGTTTTGCTATAAGGTATTTTGATAGGTGGGTAATACGTGAGATCAGTTCGATGGTTGGCCTGGGAGAGGTTTGTAAGGGAGGAGATGTCAACAACCCCTTAAAAATTTTTCACCTACTATAGGCAACCTTAGATGTAATCTGGTGCAATATGCATATTTTTAATTCATAAAACTTGCTAAAATAAGATAAAAAATCAAATCAACAATTTTTAGTAAAAAATGCCAACTTGTATTTCACATTTTCACACCTAAGCTGGAATATGAAAAAAAAAAAATTAAATGGCATTTTAGACTTATTGATAATTTTTTGATTACCAGATAACCTTAAACACAATCTTCTTTTGAAGTCACATATCCTAGACTGAAATATGAAAAAAATCCTACAGATATTTTAGACTTCCCGACTACTAACGCTTCTACACTTCAATTTTAGAAATTCTAAATGATATCCGATATTTTGAGATTTTTTTTAATTACCAGGTAACCGTAGACACAATCTGGTGCAAAGGTAAGCATCTTAAGCATGTCATAAAATACGCTAGACTGTGATATGAAAAATTTCAACTGGTATTTCAGATTCTCCTACTATCGTCGCTCTGAAAGATTGTAGGGCGAGACACCTCCAACATTCTCTGGTCGCGACGGTCCCGGTGCTCATAAGTATTACGGAAGAATACGGTACTGACCTGTTTTATGTCTGGAGTTGGCCTAAATTATCCTGTGGTTCATATGAACCATACTATTATTAAGGTGCCCGAATTTTGGGTAACAGAGCTAGTAAAGTAACCCTTCAAGGGAGTGCTAGTATTTTGAGTTCGAAAGTAATGAACAAAATTTAACCGACACATCACATAGGCCGAGTGTGCTTTGTACTGCATTATGAAGTTGGCAAAAAATCGACAGTTTTGGAGGCGGGCTTGCCGCTGGCAAACCCCCCCCCCCCCCCCCAGTCCGCCCTGCACTTATTGGTGTCTCTATAGCTGCGAAAATATTCACAGATAACGCGATGCTTAACAGACTAGCGGGCTGTGTGGCGTACAAAGGTGCTTTTGAAGTCAGTGGCTTCAAACACATGGCTGTAGACTTAAATACATTTGTATTTTGATATAAGGCGAAGTCCTTCATCTGGGAAGGGCCAGACTCTTGGTGCATTGGCATGGGGAAAACGAGTTTTTTTTTTTTTGTTATCTAAATCTGAATGTGACAGAAGGATAACCAAAAGAAAGAGGAAGTGCCACGCTTTTTAGACAATAGCGGGGTCAAGGAAGAAGAGAGAGCCTCAAGTGGCCCCCATTATCATCACATGCTGACCCGAACGATGGGATGACTTTCTGTGTACGTAGAGTGTATCAGAAAGTACTGGATTTGGATAAAGATACCCCAGATTGGAGGAAATCGCTTTTGATGCTCCGTTTTCACTGCGGCTCTCCAACACCTGTCGCCGTACAATTCCCCTCCCAAACACTCCACACTGCCCTCAGATGAAAATTGATGCAAGAAAAATGTGAAATTGGGCAGTTAGTTTTCTTAAAATATAGAGGTCCTATAAATTAACTAAGCGATATTTAACCAAATGTTCCAGGTCATGTAGGTTAGGAACGTTAAAGAAAAATCCTTTGTACTTCATCGGCAAGTATTTCTTGAATGTAAGACGTCAGAACAACAAAAGTGTTGAATATCAACAGTGATCTGTTGTAAAATCAGCAACCGTGTTATTGAGATATACATACCGCAGTAGAGTCATTATGATCATGGTAGATTACAATAAAGATAACGTTGTGATCGCAATCAATTCTCAACGTATAGAAGGCAATTTCAAGAAACCCCATATTCAATTAATCAAACATGAAACTGCAGGTAATCTTAAAGGGAAATAGGGCATTTAGAAGACACCGATATGAAATGCAAAGAAAATAGCTTTAATCATTGTTAAACCATTCAGTCTCATCAATAAACATCTACCACAGCATCATCTTCTCAAATTATTACGCATGTGATGCGTAATGGAAGATGCATCATTTGAATTTTGAAAAGTTTGGGTGAACAAATTAGTGTTGAGCAACAAATAACTGAATTTCGATCTGTGAGGAGCTTATTTCTTGAAAAGAAGGCTACAGTCCTTCCTTATTTTGAATAATCTATCATTCTATGTCCACAAACATTGGTTTCAAAAATATGGATGTTTTCTCTCAAACAAACGCCCTATTTCCCTTTAAATAGATGATTGAGAGGAAAACGTTTGGGTTAATACTTTACCATCTTGTGGCGACTTGTTGCAATGTGTTCCCTCTCCAGGAAATCGCTCAGCAAAATCACACAATTCTGTGATGTATAACAAGAATAATATGATGCAAATAAAGGAGATCTTCTAATTGATCCATCTTCTTTCACAACTGGGTAAATCTACTAAACGTTGCTTGTAGAAATTTCAATTAATTTTCAAGGACAATTATTTTAGTTTACCCTTAGAACACCATTTTTAATAAACGTCATCATAATTTTGCTTTTTTTTTCGCATAAAGTGCAATTCTACACTTGGAATCGTCTGACATTATTACACCTAAGATATAGTTACCCTACACCTCCAAACAGGTCTTTGTGATGTATGCATTTAGTGAGGCCGTTTTTTATCCTTTTCTTCTTTCTTTTTTTTTCCCGGTGAAATCATGAAAGTCAACAGACAGTATTTTATTCTTGTGAGTAGTCAACAACACTGTACCGGTATATAAGGAAAACGTGGCTCACCACATACATGCGTAAAATGTAGTTTTTAATTGTAGACTACTCCATGCAAATCTTACATGAAAATGATTCTCCATTTTTTTTTTCAATACACCAGTTTCTCTGTATGCATGGCTCCTTTAACATTTTTGTGCGACGTATTGACCTCTTTTCGGGCTTGCACACAGTGGATTCAGTTGATTACCTGCTTAATCTTCTTAACAATCCAAAATCGTATATTAGAATCTCGTTTAATAGATTTGAATGGAAGTTTTTAGCCATTTTTAGCTACTATACTCTTTGAATAATATAACGTCGTCTCCGAAACCTTGTGGAAAGTTTCCTCTATATGAGCTCTCACTGCATGGGAACTCTTATAATAAATTAGTTAAAATTACCTTAATTAGTCGCGTGAGACATAATATCGACTAAATTTAGTTAACATGATATCTCATAACATTAATTGAGACTGCTTTAACTAATTTATCGATATGCTAAAGTTGATACTTTGACCATTTTTTGGCACTTTCTAAGTTAAGATTTTAGCTAAAGGGCAGCAAGCTTTTCGACGTTCACGTCCTCGGGCAGCCCTAGTATATTGCAAGCAAAGATACCATTGTAACAATGCCATCAATTGATCTCTATTGCACACTACATACACCTTAAAATCAATGTATATATAATTTAAAAAGAAGGTTAACTTACATGTTTGAATATCGAAAAAGAAAAGGTCGAAAAACTGGACTTTCACAGACAGAGAACACCATGATCACTTGCGGAGAAATATCCTAACGGTTCCAAAAGGCATTCTACCTGCAGTGATCTGTGATTAAACTGACCGTGTACAACAAAGGATTCAATTTCAAGTTATCGGAAAGTCTGGATTTCACCCTTCTCTGCCTTGTTTAACAACTGGCTAATCCTTTATACAGATTCAACTTGGGAAAACAGTATTGAGGAAAATTAGTTAGTCTGTCTTCAGCTTTGTATGCGACGGTTACATTTTACTGCTGTTATACGGCTCAGTATTAGTTGCTCTATCAAAGCTATCTGCATGAGAGATTTTATGCAACAACTGATTTATTTTTTGGATCTGTAAACTGTGAATTTTGTTATACTTCCCCGGAAAAAGTCAAAATTAAAAAGAACATATGACACATGACAGAGTACTCATTGTAATGAGGGGTTGACATCAGGCAACATCGTTCTTACACACCAGCGTTTTGATGGTGGAAAAGTCTTCAATACTATACATATCTATGTTTTAAGCAAGCACTGCACATTAAAAAAATGTTAGTTTACCGCGAGTGTATAACACATTAAAGGTGGTTGGTGAGAAATAACCAGGCCATCTATTACTGACATGTAAAGTAAAGTAAGTAGAGAAATTTTGGACCAAAAGAGTACATGAATATAATTTAAAAGAAATGTTACTGTTGAAAGGGATGATACCCAAAGATCTATTACTTGTCAAGTCCAAAACAAAAAAAAATCTATGCAGTAACTACACACACAAAAGTGTAAACGTTGACAGGCTTAACGCCTTTAAGGGGACGTATATAAGGCATTAGATCGTCTGAAAAACTTTATACTTGTAATGCCAATATTTGTGGGAAAAGAATGATAGATTATTAAAAATAAGGAAGGACGGTGGCCGTTCTTTTTAAGAATTGAGTTTCTCACAGACAAATTATGTGATTACAAGATAATCAAAATAATTTGGTCTCACAAACTTTCACAAAATCAAATTGTGCACCTTCCCTTACTCATATTATGCATAATATTTTGAACATATGAAGCCGCAGGATGTTTTTTGGTGAGTCTGATTTCTTTAAAAATAATTAAAGCTATTTTTGTGTGCTATGTTGGTGTATTGTAAACCCCCTATTTCCTTGCATATAAATATTATTCATTTTATGTAAACTGTGAAACGAGGGCTCTCTGCATCATATTTGTTAAATGACGTGATCCTTAATGAAATAAACGACTGACACAAGTAATAACACAATATATACTTACTGCCTGATCTAGACGGATTAAATCCATTCACAAAAACAAGAAAGAGTAGAACAATACTGCTTATTCTATAGTTTAATGCAGGGTGATCCATTTCTCAAATCAAGCAGTATGTAAGGAGTGTAATGCAAAGTGAAACGCGACCGTGACGCAATCCACGAGCATCCATCTACCTCTCAATCGCTTTAAATGAAAACCCTGACTGACGCGTTGCCACAACGATTCGACTGATCATAAGAAGACAAACATTAATCGGCAGCATGCCAAGGAGCTAAGAAACATTGAATGCGGACTACATCTTGAACTAGAAAACTTAATCAATTTTGAATAAGTCATTCGCTCTTGATGGACATTGATGTGAGCAGAACTGCGAATGTATGTTCGCTGCAGTTATTAGTTTTCAAATCTATGACAAGATGGTACTGTTTTATTTTATGTCCGTTAATGCCCGTCCATATCAAATGGAATTGAAAAATAATGTTCAGTTTTTTATCCCTTGCCGAAAGCAGAAGGAATCTATGCGATGGTGATGTCGTGTGTGTGTGTATGTGTGAGGGTGCGGGTGTGTATGTGTGTATGTGACACTTCTTGTAAACATGATATCTCAAGAAGGGTAACCATGACTGATCTCATACTTGGTGTGTGGGTTACTCATATTGAGAAGATGATCCCTATCGTTTTTGGTGGAGGTCAAGGTCATTTGAGGTCACCAGAGGTCAAAATGTGATACTTCGCTTGTAAACACGATATCTCAAGAACGGTAACTGTGTCTGATGTCATACCTTGTGTGTGGATTGGTCATATTGAGTAGATGATCCCTACTGTTTTTGGTGAAGGTCAAAGGTCATTCGAGGTCACCAGAGGTCAAAATGTGAAAACTTTGTAAACATGATATCTCAAGAACGGTAACTGTTACTGATGTCATACTTGGTGTGTGGGTTGGTCATATTGAGTAAATGATCCCTATTGTTTTTGGTGGAGGTCAAAGGTCATTTGAGGTCACCAAAGGTCAAAATGTGAAAACCTTGTAAAAACAATATCTCAAGAACGGTAACTGTGACTGATGTCATACTTGGTGTGTTGGTCGCTTATATTGAGTAGATGATCCCTATTGCTTTTGATGGAGGATAAAGGTCATTTGAGGTCACCCTAGGTCAAACTGTAAACACATTGCAAACACAATATCTCCAGAAGGGTAAGTGTGACTGGTGTCATACTTGGTGTGTGGGTTAGTCATATTGAGTAGATGACTCCTATTGTTTTTTGTGGAGGTCAAAGGTCGTTTGAGGTCACCCGAGGTGAAACTTTGCTAAAACATTATCTCCAGAAGGGTAATGTTGAGTGATGTCATACTTGACTTGGTAGGTGATCCCTATTGCTTTTAATGGATGTCAATGTCATTTGAGGTCACCAAAATAAAGGTTATTTGGGTTAAAGGCTTATTAATGTGGTGTTTCAAGACCAGTAACTGCAGTTGATCTCATACTTGTCATGTGGATAATTCATGCTTGTTATAATATAACCACGTAGCAAGGAATCACGAAGCCTTTTGGCTTTCTGGTTATGACATATTTTGGTGAAAGATTTACACTGCAGAATATGTTTACGAAGAATGCTTTAAGCTCAGTGACACTTCGTGATGGCGGTCAACTTAGTCATCTTTTCAATGTAACGTTTAAATTTCTCAATCGTTTTATGTATAGAAACGTGATCATGTTAAAAGATATGGTATGAAAATATATTCTGAGTAAGAGCCATACAGATGGTGATACGTACTTCTGAGCTGAGATAAGCATTTTCTTCGAACACAAACGTGGTAAAATGTGACTGATAATGTTTTCAACTATCTCTTATATTGTGTATTTTCCAAATGGACTGTTCCAATGATTCCTCCAACCATTGATATTAAATGCAATGCACTTGTGATGTAAGTGCTCATTCAATTTTACTGATGGGTATGTAAACGTAACATAAACGTTCATATGAAGACAATATTTCGTTAAAACTGTGTTATATTTTGTTACGCTTCACACATGTATAAAGATTATCTCTCACGACTTGCATAATTCTCTCAAATCTTGTATACTCTGTATTTGTTGACATCTAGTGTTTTTATACAGCTTGATTTAATATTTGCTCGTAGTAACTTATTAAAGGAGAAATCAGGGTTTGACTGAGAAAATTCACGTTTAGTTGAAATTTTCTTTCTGAACTGATTGTTCACCGAAATATAGAGACCTTGGGGAGGTGTTTGAAGGTAGAAGAAACGGTAATCATTGCGTTAACTATTGTTGAACGAGAATTCGTAATATTCGTCGGATACAAAAAATAAACGTTCATGTACACGACAAGACAGACTCCTGTGCACGATTATACCGAATTTGACTCGTTTCTCGAAATTGTCCACATGTTTTGAGATAATCTTGATCATATTTGTTAGTTGTAAGTCATTCACACATACTTGGAAAGAATCCTCAACTCTTATTGGCTCATTTCAGTCAGGTGACCGTGGGTTAATCGCTGGTAACCCAACTTGTTAAACCACGGTCGATCACCGGCGGATGAATACAATAAAACTGAAGAGCGACAGTGTGTTTTCAATCTGCTATATCTTGTACAAAACAATGGCTAATACAGTGTTACTAGTATCAGGCCTACTGTACACTAGTGAAATAACGTTCGATTTGAAGTTCGTAGTTCTAACGTTACCTAGGCCGCGCCTAGGACTTAAGGCCTGCTCAAAAGTAAAATGTAAATAAATGTAGGTAAATCTACGTAACAACAGCACAGTACACTGTAAGTGGTAATCCCTCTGACGTAGGGTAGCCTAATCTTGCCTAAATACCAGAACTGTGTCGGGTGAAAGCAGTGTATTTTGAACACCTGGAAAGTTAGATAGCCTACCGGAATTAGCTTTCCTTCTTTGTAAAATTCTGCTGAGATGTTCAAAAACAATTCCCTATGCAATAAAATCGTAAAAAGGACTAAGGACTGCAATACATCGCCATCTTGAAGGGTCTCCATACAACCACCGGATTCATATTCTTAAACTTCCGAAATTTTGCATAGCCTACTGAGAGCTCTCACACTCACATGAAAATTAGGGTCCCCACACAACAAGTCTGCACCCTCTGCTGCTGTAAGGACTGAAATCTCGAAATCTATATTCAATGAATCTGTCACTGTCTTTATCCAAAATCAGTTATCATGCCCTGTAGCTGTACAACGCTCTGTAGCATGCAGTTACGTACACACTGCACAGTGAATACACGTGCACTAACCACGGAGCGCGTGCACACATTAGTACACAAGTTGCAAACGAATTAAAGCGCACGCAAAGGAACTATAAAGCACGCGTTGTTGCTATGTCAATTTCTATTGTTATTCTTTTTGTTTAAGTGTTACTTTCTGTTTCACGCACGAATATTGTTGACATATTGAAAATTTGTTTACCTTTTCTCGGGGTTCCTTTTCAATAAAAATTCTGTTATTAAAGGACCAAATTCCTTTCTTTTTTCGTCCTTTTTTATCAAAATCTTGTTGGTATGTATGAACAAGGTTAATCAACTTTGTACCTGTGTATCAAAGGTAGTATAATGCACTCTCGGGGTAACACGCGATTGTGCATTATCCTATAGCTAATACACGGTCTAACGTTGATTAACCTTTAATTGTACGATACCGACGAGGAATTGTAGTGAAACAAATTGTGGAAATAAATCCTGATTTCCCCTTTAAAGTGGTCCTCCATAGAATTAAGTGAATCCCATTTAGAATTCATATCTCTTTTGTTATCAAGTGCCAGTTTTTTGTTTCGATGATAATCGTAACCTTTGTAATTATGCATATGTGTGTGTATGTATGTGTGTGTGCATGTGTGGGTGTGTGTGTATGTGTGTGTGTATGTATGTCCGTGACGCCCTACCTTGTAAACACGATATCTCAAGAAGGGAAGCTTGGACAGATCTCATATTTGGTATGTAGGTGTACCATATTGAGAAGGAGGGCCCTATTGTTTTTGGTGGAGTTAAAAGGTCATTTGGGGTCAACAGGGGTCAAAATGTGAAAACCTTGTAAACACGATATCTCAAAGAAGGGAAGCTTGGCCAGATCTCATATTTGGTATGTAGGTGTACCATATTGAGAAGGAGAACCCTATTGGTTTTGGTGGAGGTCAAAGGTCATTTAGGGTTAACAGTAGCCAAATTGTGAAAACCTTGAAAACACGATATCTCAAGAAAGGAAGCTTGTTGAGATCTCATGATTTGTATGTAGTTGTACAATGTTAAGTATAGGAACCATATTGTTTTTGGTGGAGGTCAAAGGTCATTTGGGGTCAACAGAGGTCAAAATGTGAAAACCTTGTAAACATGATATCTCAAGAAAGAAAGCTTGGACAGATCTCATATTTAGTATGTAGGTGTACCACATTGAGAAGAAGAATCCTATTGTTTATGGTAGGGGTCAAAGGTCATTTGGGGTCATCAGGGGTCAAGTTTTGAAAACCTTGAAAACACGATATCTCAAGAAAGGAAGCTTGTAGAGATCTCAGGTTTTTTATGTAGTTGTACCATGTTGAGTAGAGGAACCCTTTCGTTTTTTGTGAAGGTCAAAAAGGTCATTTGGGGTCAACAGGGGCAAATTGTGAAAATGTGAAAAATGTGACACATACTAATGCTATTATATCAGATTCAGAAAAAAATTTCTCTTAAATAGATCATCGAAACCACAATGCATTTCTTCATCCTGGTTTTTTTTTTATGTTCTCACCCTTTATTCTTATAACCTAGTCGAAATCCTAAAAGTCATAGATAAATCAATCCCTCTAGGTACATCATGTTCGAAGATGTTGCCTTTAATATCGATTATACTCATAAAAATGGGACCAAACTTATTAAAAATCTTATGATTTTTAAATCTTGCGATTTATTTGTAATGATATACCATAATAAGTGACATCATAGTGTGTATTTCCACGAATGAGTTCAACTAAGGAACAAGAATATTTGACTTCCCCAATTAATAACTGTGCTTTGTGGGTTTAGGTACATATGTATACGATGGCTAATTAAAAGTAAGGTTCCATTGTTCTGTGTACATGTGCTTGATCATATTCTGCCATAGTTTGTTCTTTGTTCATTTTGTATTCCATGTGTATCTTACCTACTATCCATTTTTAATAAAGTGGGCATGTGGGAGAACAGATTATCGATCGATTTTACGCGAATGGTTTTCGAAATTGAATGTTTACTATCAAGTTTTACTATCTCAAATATGAAACTGACACTAGAGGTACAATAAAATTAAGAACGGCATTGTGCAGGTTAAGCAACAGCCATGTTCTTACACTTAACTGAACTAGTTAGTCAGCAATGGTGATGTTTTGATTTGATTTTTTAAATAAAAATGAAAGCAGGATTGATTGCTATTTCAGAAATAACATACAAGACTTAGAAACTTAGAGAGTGTATGAATTACTTCATTCTGAAATTGTAAGATCATGTCAGCAATTACAAGAACATTTGTTTGATAGGCTATTTCTATGAAGCCATTTTATTGCATTTTATGTGTGTGAGCAAATTGCAATACAGACTCCTAATTGCCGTAGACAGTTTTCTTAAAGGGAGCCAGCTGCTTGTTTACTGACTTTAAATGTATATTTCCAGTTAAATTTACATTCGATTGACTTTGATGTTTAATATTTTGTATTGCAGGGCATTACGCTTTGCTCTAAGTTTTAAAAATGCTTATTGGGCAGATTGCAGTATCCTGAAATCTTCAAACTTTGCACCTTTTGGATTTATGGAATTAATCTGCCGGCTGATAATTAACTCCTGTTTTGATAATATTCACAACTGCCAACAAGCACAACAGTGCTGAGTATCTGCAAGTGCCAGTTTCACTTTGAATTTCCATAATGATGGATTAAAGTCAAACGTGTACAACAGGCAGAGAGCACATGCCATTAAGCCTTGATTCCCATGCAAGTATGAAGCAACTTCCTTTTCAAGGTCAGAGGTCATGTAAGAATAGAACGGTGTGTTCAGATACAAAGCGCGATGCAATTGCGAACATAATTGTTAAAACAAAATGTGAGCATTATTTTATTTTTCCTTGGAAAAGATTAGATTAACCAATTGATCGATCACTATCAATGTGTCGTTGAAGAATGTTGTCTACTTAGGAAATAAAATGACATTCTACCAAAACAATGGTGACGCCATGAAACACAAAAGGTAATTTTTTCGTGTTTTAATAAAGATTTGGTTTTCACATCTCAATAAATAGAGCATAGCCTAAATCAATTCAAATTAATTTTCATTAGTGAATTCATACTGTGAATTGTATTCCTGTAGCCAACAGTGAAACCACGAGGAGTGTGGTGTCCAGACGAATTTTGTCCAAGATTTAAGCTAGGAATTGGGAACAGAAAATGATTAAAGAACAGTGCCCATGTTTCAGACAGAATCATTCACTTCCTAGGTGTGGAACTTCACAATTAAATTTAGTTGAATTGCAACAATATATATAAACATTGTAACATAAATATGAACATTTATGTTTTGCTGCAAAATAGTGCTTCCTTTGTTAATAGGCATTAAGACATGTGCTGATTGTCTGAAAAAGATTTTTTGCGTTGTTTGTAGAGAATGTAAGGAGGTGTTCTAATGCTCCTCACGTCAGCGCTTTGGACGAGACTTACAGGGATTATCAGGTCTTCGGAAATGTTAAGTCCGATACAACAACGAGTGGTACAGAAGATCAGGCACATAGGTGCAAGTTACTGCATGATCAGTTAATCTTAATTCGATTAAGGAACTTCAACCGCCGATTGCTTACTACAGTAGCATCGCTCACTTTGTAATATTATTACATTTCATATGGTGTTTAAGCAGTGTCGGAGCTACCATATGACCACTGGCACTGGACCACCCCTGGTCATAAGAAAAACTGGGAAACTGAGATAGATCTTTCATAAGGCACTGACGGTACCATTTCTTGGATATTACTTGATGGGCCCGAGAGGGACAATTTCGGGCAATATAGGGGATATTTTATGCATTTGCTTTCCGGTATGCTCTGCTCAAAACGATGCTGGGATCTCCTTATAGATATTCTTTAAACGATCATACGAGGCATACAGTCACACGCGTTGAACATGTCCTCTCATTTATGTCCTAGGCCCAGTAAGAAAAGAAATCTACCCCCCCCCCCTAAAAAGTGAGGGACCAGATATGTTCATTCCCACCAAATATTTGTCAAGTGCTTCAAGAGTTTATGAAAGAGACTGAACAATTTATGATTCTTCTATTACCTCAATCCATCTTGGAATTAGCGTTTCCCTATATTTCCTTTTGCTCTCATAAACATGACATCTTAACATCTCTCTTTCAAGACTGCATATGTAGTTTATAACACCAAGAAAGTGTCACTTCCGGTCATCTGGCGAGTTTGAAAAGTCACAATTTTCTTTATCTCTCCGCGCCAACTAATGGTGGCACTTCGCTTAGATAGTCCTGCAGGCACTCCTCCCACACACTCTGCCAATATATTTGAGGAGCAGTGGGTATTTCTGCCATACATGGCCCCTAGTAAAGAACATTTTCGCCTCCTCTGATTGAAAGTGCTGGCTCCACAACTGTGTTAAAGAAGCTCGTCGACCAAAAGTTGAGAGTGTTTGTGCGACATTTAAGGCATCAAGCACTTTCAGTACTAGAAATTTGGCAAAAAGGAGTGAATCCAGGCCTAGAGCTTCTGTGCATAAAATGTCGTGATACTCCAGTCGGTATCTCGAAAAACGAAACAACGGTAACGGTTGCAAGCTAAGACTTACATATCGACAAGAATGAATTTTAAAACGGAATATCCGCAAGGTCAAATTGGACGGTTGATGGATGTCAGTAAACCTTTTCTTAACTTGTCGGACGGAACTGTACCACGCTGCCTCAACAGGAATGTTTGTCTTTTTCTACCGGCCATATCTAAATAGCGTTCTGAGGGAAATGTTTGTGTTTGAGCAAAACTTCAATGTCGATATCCTTAAATGTGTTCACACACAAAATTGCGCTTAGGATCTAGTACGAACTCCTCATGCCAAGGAATGAAGAAAACTCTCTGAAGGCTTACACACATGTTGCACTGCAAAGGGCAGTTAAGTCGGAACAGGGGGAAAAGTGATTCAAGTTATTGTTAGATATGATACTGTGAAATATGTATTTTCAGGGGTTTAGAACAAAACAGAAAATCCAGAGAGTGAGGTGCCTAGATTTTTTTTTGGCGGGGGGGGTGGATTGTTTCCCCGAATTATTTGTGACTAACTAGTGGGGTTGCTCTCTAAGCGGGGAGCTACCATTGGTTGGCGCGAATCGTAAAAGAAAATTTTGGCTTTTCAAAAGCGCCAGATGACAGGAAGGCACTTCACAGGTATACGTGACCTGCAATGCACTCATACTTACAACAGGATCTTATGTCTGCAATTTCTAAATTACAGATAAAAAAATTTTTTGGAAAAATACAATGGTAATAATTGGGACTGATCTTATCTAGAATATTTATGCTATTGTCATTTCCAGAAAATTAGTTCAACACCTTTTACTCTCTAACAATAACAGCCTTTTTTTTTGAGAAATTTTCAACTACCAGGTAACTTCAGAAAAAATATAGTGCAATATATTGCATCTATTGTAATCAATTTTTCCCGAAAAATGATTGTTCCAGTGCACTTCCAACAATTTTTACTCTCTGGCGACCAATATTTTATTACTTTGCTACAAGCGATGGTGATTGCATAAAAAAGTGTAAAGCTTGTTCTTGTACCAAATACTTTGTAAATGATAGCCAGCTTGATGAGCAAAGTGTTATTCAATAAAGTATTTGATAGGTGGGGAAAACATAGGGGGGATGGCTGTCTCCCATCCACTTTTGAGAAAGTTTCACCTACTAGGTAATCGTAGATCCAATCTAGCGCAATATTTGGCATATTTTGAAGTCATTAAATGGTTTCAGATAATTCCAGCTGGTATTTCACATTTTCCGACTATCGTCGTACCTAACCTGAAAAATGAAACATTCTACCTGACATTTCAGAGTTACTAAGAATTTTTTTTTTCATAACTAGATAACCTTAAGCACAATCTGTAGCAATATTCGGCCTATTTTGAGGTCATAAAATGTGCTTAAGTGAGATATTAAAAATTCCAACTGGTACTTCAGATTTTCCGACTATTAACGTCTCTATACTTCCATGTGAAAAATTCCAACTGATATCAGATTTATTGAGAAATTTCTCAATTACCAGGTAATCTCTGTCGCGACGTATGGTATGTCGGGTGTTGGCCTAAGTTATGCTGTGGTCTATATCAGCAATAATATTATCAGGGTGTCAAAATTTTGGGTGACATGATTAAGTAACAATTCAGGGGAGTGCCAGTAACAGTATTTTCAGGTCGAAAATAATAATGAAGTTTCACTGACACATCACATAGTCGTAGTGTGCTAACTGGATAGGGCTTTTTACTTTGTATGAAGTTAAAAAAAAATCAACATTTTTGCTAGGGAGAGCTTTCATCCCTTCACCCCCCCCCCGCCCCCTAATGCTAGGCCAAAAGCTGTATTGCTCTTGATACACCGTATGCCAGTAAACACACCATGGTTTGATCTTTGGCTGCATGCTCTTGAGCAAGTGTGATGTCAAGAGCGAGAAAGCAGCAAATATTTGAGATGGACATCAACGAGTTTGAAACCAGCAATGCCCCCCCCCCCAACCCCAATTAACATCATGTGACTGGAAACTATGATTGTCATGAAAAGACCTTTATCAGAATAGTCTTATTCCGGAAGTCATAACGCATAAAATTTATCAGTTGAGTTGAAATGAAAAACATTTTCTCGTTCCTGTATGAGTTCTTTCGTTATGTGAATCACAAGTATCTTATTTTAGCTTCTACTTTCAGGAAGGACATAATGTAGGGAATGCTGCAAGGAAAAGACTATCATGCGCAAATAGACTTATTCACTTTCTTTGAGGTGCTAAAAAAAGTCCACTTCGTTATTATTCTTGAAAAAAAATGCATTTTATCTGATCATTGAACATATTGTCAAAGCTCATATCTAACTGATGTTTACTATTCACTAGCTATCAAACATAATGGATTCTATTTTTTTTGTGAGTCTGAGATAACCAACGTTACTGACAAAGTAAAAGCAGTAAGAAGAACTTTGGTAATCTATTACTGCATTGCTACTTAGCTGGCATCAATGTTACTACTATTAATTGTTACAGGACAGTGTGCATTTTCATTATTTCATAAAGCCTTTCCCGATAAGTGTGAATTTTGATTGGCACTTCATATTTTGCTACGAAGTAATTACATTCATAGATGAAATACAAAGTATATGAAAATTGACCTTTCCTATGAGGAAGATTTAAAAATGTAAACCTCAGCACCCCCAGAGCCTGGTAAAATATTGACTGATACATTCTATTCCAGATTTGAACGCTAAATTCAATTGCTGTGAAAAAAGACACATTGTGAAATAATATAATGCAATGATTTCACATAATTTTCCCTCACAGAAATCGTTCATCCTTTTACTGGCGCTCTTTTATACTATTACATGCATCCAAGTTGATGTGACGGTTTAAATCTTAACATATTTGCATTCTTCATTGTTAAAGGTATGAATCTTTGACCGATTCAAGATCTCGACGCCTTAATATCTTTAATCTTAATAGATTTGTCACTGAATACAGTGAAAGATTTGAAAGTAATTCGTCTAGCTTTATTTCCACTTTAATCCTCTAAGAGAGTACCGAGTTAACTATGTCGACTTAAAAGACATCTTCGTCCCTTTCCTTTCCACGTGACTGCTCTTATCTGAAGTGAGTGTATTTCATTGACGTTTAATGAAGTCAAACGCCTAAACTTTCGGAATATATATATATATATATATATATATATATATATATATATATATATATATATATATATATATATATATATATATATACCAATTAATTTAAGCCGATGTTGACCGGGCGCCCGTGAGATATGCCAGATGTGTCAGGCCGGTCATCGTCGAGACATCAGCCGATTGGTACGCGATGACCTTCTAATTCCCGACGTCGGCACTACAATTTTAACTTCGAATTAAAATGAACCCGGCGCCTGCACGATGCACCAAAATGGACCACCATGAGATCTTTAGGCGCCTGTCCGATAGTCCATGGAAATACGCCGTATTATTACATATAAGTCGGTATCTCTCTCTAATACAGCAGTGCTGCCTTGCATTTTAGTAATGTACACGCATATTAACTCATCGATTTGTGGGAAAAACGTTTTTAATCACGTCACCATTTCAACAGGAGTGACGATTCACAGATGAACTTTGACCTCAACTTCTGGACACGGGCTATTTTTCGACTAAGAAGAGTATCACACCCAAAAGTCAATGCAAGTTTAACAGTTAGAAATACAGTGTGACACTTACATGTGACAAAAACTATAACTGTGTTAATGCAGAATTAAACACTGACTAACTAACAAAAATACATGTTTACATCAAACCTTATAAAAAGTCATCAATAATATCTTACTCACTTTTAGTGACAAAAGGTGAAATCAAATTTTCTACACAGAAACAATGTAGGTTTATCTGAAAAACCTGTGAACGTTTGAACTACAATCTTGGACAAAATTGTTGGGACACTTTGACGTATGTTGCAAATATAATACTGAATTTTAGGTGAGAGGATAACATAAAACCCCGCGCCCCTTTCCAATGTTGCGCTATAGAAGTGAATGTACCCTTTGAACAGCAATACTATAGCCAACATTGAACGGGGGTGTCCCAAGGTATTTTGTCCAAGATTGTAGTTTACAAATACCCTTTTGCATGAGACTTCCCTTTAAGGAACAACATGCACTGATTCTTATCAAAGACATATTGGAGAGGGCACAACAACCATGGACCTTTATGTAATTAGCCTTAAGACTCAATAAATTAGTATTCTCTCTTTCTTCAATGTTCGAGCAGTATGTAGAGCAAACATCTTGGGAGAACTTATTACGTCATCGAATAACACGTTACGTGTTTCACATGACCAACAGGAAGTGTAATTAGCAGTGAATAACGTACGGTACATGGAGATGCTTACGCTTTAAAAGTGAACTGACTGGAAATATTTCAACCATGTATTATGTTGAATGGTCTAATATAGCCAGAAATCCCGGTAATGTGGACAAAATACCATTTACCATGGAACCTCTCCTTTCATTGTTGACAGAGCAAGGTTTACATCAGGTATTGCAGAACATGTGGTACCGTACTCTCTGACTGGCTGGGAAAAAACATGAAAATACCGAGACGTACCCAGACAGTGAATTTGATTGGTCAAAATGCATGGTCTTTCAGTTTAAAAATGGATTCATTTTCTTGAATTCCTTTAACTGTGCAACTGCTGTGGATCGTCCCTCTTCGCCAGTACTAATCATTAAGAAACAGTATGATAGAGTACAGGTGCTACTTTCGGGTTGGTCACTAACGAAAGAAGTCCATGCCCCATGGACTGGATGCCTGGTCTGAAAGATGCTCCAAGATTAATATTAATTTACTTTAATTTCCACCACTTTAAGAAATTTAGGAATTCTGCACATAATGTGCTATTACTTAAAATGAAAAAAAAAAAAATTTTCATCTCTACACCAACAACTGGTAGTGACATTTTTCAGTCAAATTTGATGAACCAAAACAAACACGATTTAAATTATAGCTATGTTCATGTCAATGTGTGTCCCATAGAACCTCGATCCATGGTTGCACTTCGAAACGGGGAATTCTGGGAAGTTTTTGTAACTGTCACTAGTATTTGTTTTTTTTACAGGGAGCATACTGGGTCAAATGACATTACATCGGTGATGTCCTCGACGGTCGGAATTCACTTTAGGACAAGTGGAGTTATTTCTCATCCATTGTTTAGGAAGAAAATGTGTTTGCTTCGAAATGATTCCAAATAAGATCACATTGTGGTTTCAAAGGCGTGTGATACAACTGAATCAAAATGTTATTTCCTAACAAAGAACAATTTATTTCTTTAAATAGCAGTTTTTTCTGAAATGGGAAAGGTCAATTGCGGTCTTCCACAAGTCTCTATTCTTGGAACTCCCATTTCCATAGTTTATGTTAGTGATATTTTAATGACGGTTTCAAAAACGTTTCACTAGTCAGTCTATTTGCTAATAAAAATAGTAATTTTCTCTGTAACTCTACACCACGGTTTTTAGAGGAACTAACGTTACTTTGATCCGTCGTTCATGAGCTATTTTTAAATCCGTCGAAATGTCTTCCTTGTTTTTAATGACATCGTTGTGAACAGGGTACATGAGTTAAATATAGCTGTAACCGGCAAGTGTTTGCGATTTGTAGGAAATGTCAAATTCCTGGGTACATTTACATTGATTCTAAGCTACCATCGAATAATCATGATTGATAATAGTCCAAAGTGATCGAAGATAATTGTGACTTAGGTAGTCTTTCCCAGAACTGCTGCCCGCTTAATGTAATGCGCTTAAGAGACTTAAACTATCCCCATCATATATATTGTTCGATTGCTTGTTTTACTGCCGGTCGTTCCCGGTTCGAGAGTGAAAATATTCTGCAAAAGAGAGGTATCCGACACATTAATTACTAATCTGCGAACCAAGTACGACACCAGCTCATTGTTCACGGAAGTCACGGAACCTTCTACAACATATTGATATTTCAACATAAACATTGACACATTGGCTTATAGATCGTCACAACACATGTTACAAAATCAATTTTCAAACTATTTATATTTTTCAGGAAGGTTTTCAAAAGTTCTTTAGAACACAACTCTCTCCGTAATCGTGCCATTAGGTCATGGAATTCCCTTCCGTCTCCATGATCAGTCACAAAGGAGGGAAGCATTCAATCCTACTGGGAAACCAGCAGCTTACGTTCAAGGCTACTATATAGTGAATCCCCATGCTACAAAATCATTCTCTAGCTCTTGAACATCGCGCCTTGCTTATGTACAGTTACCTTTTCACTATAGTGTCAAGGTGGCATTGGGGCTAGGGTGAATGTTGTTTTTATCATGGGATGATGGCTTTCGTTTTTTTTTTTTTTTTTTTCATTTTTTCTTTGCTTCTTTAATTCTTTGTTCACAATGAATGAACCTTGTTTTTCACCTCTCTTTTGTGTTATGTTAATACGGTCATCTATGAGTACCAAGCTTTTTTTACATTCTTGTTTGATCGAGTTATGTAAATAAAGTGGTAACACAATAAACGAAATGGAACGAGAAAGGAAATCATATTTCCCTTTATCATAATTGATACTGCTAACACAAAGCAGAGAAAGTGTTTTAGCATACTTCAAACTGTCACTGTCACTGAGTTGGTAGCAGAAAAAAGAAATCTAGAAAGTGAAATCTGTGACAGTTCTATTTTGTAACAAAGGTATATGATATGTTTTTCTTCGCAATTTATGTGTGTCAACTGCAGACATGCTATGTTGAATTTTTCATATCGGTTTCAAATTCATGGTTCCACATAGCAGGATGATAATTCCTTGTATGAGTTACATTTTAGCAAAAGTGGTTTCATTTCTCAAAAATCAGCAAATTTCACTCTCATTACTATGAAAGTGATATACATTGAATATTACATTCTCAGATAAGTCCTTGCAAAATGTTGCATTGCTCAAATACTTCTCAAGATATGCTGGAACTGTCAGCAATTTTGGGGCAAAATTCTCTCCTGCCTTCCAATCGAGTGTCTTGACTCATGACATTCAACAGTGTTTTTCCGTTTTAACTTATTGGATGAATTCTCACTTTGTGTGTTTAAACGCTAGTAAAATCGAATTTATTCTTGTTGACAGTGTTTTGGGTGATATCAGTATTGGTGGCACTTTTACAAACAACAATGATTGTGTTAGGTTCGTCAACTCCGTAAAAAGTCTTGGTGTTTGCCTAGATAATAGGCTTACGTTTATCAAACAAATCTCTGTTACTGCTTCCCTCTGCTTTTCTGTCCTTCGTATACTTTTAAAGCTCGAACCGCTTTTAAATTCTGATCAGCTTAAGACTCTTGGTACGGCATTAGTTCTCTCTAAAATCGATTATTGTCATTGGTTGTATTATGGTATTAATCAGAGTTTCTTGAATAAACTACAGATTGTTCAAAATTGGGCTGCTAGGTTAATTTATGGTAGAAAGAAAAGAGAACATGTTTCTGATCTCTTTGTTCAGCTGCACGTGTTGCGTGTTCACGAAAGAATCTTTTTCAAAGTTATGTTAGTAGTTTACAAATGCCTCCATGGCTTAGCTACGGTCTACTTATTCGATCTCTTCACCACCTCTGCTCTTTCTAATGCTATTGTCTTACCAAATAATACTTCTACCCTCTGTGACAGCGGATCATTTGTAATTTGTGGTCGTAAATTGTGGAATTCCCTACCTGTTGATCTCCGGAATATTCACAGTATACATAGTTTCAAGAAACACCTAAAACATTTTCTCTTTTCAAATGAAAATCATTTTGTAATGAGGCTCAATGTTAAGTAAGTGCCTTTTGTATATATTTGATGTTCTTTCTATTTTGTTCTATATTATTTAAAACTGTTTTCTATTATTTAAAATTGATTATTTTCTTTTCAGCTCGACCGTGCATGCCTTGTAGTCAAGGTAGAGGCTGTGGTTGAAACCTAACATTCATTCATTCAAAATTTGCTTTATTTACTAAGAAATCAGCAAATTTCACTGGATTTACCATTATAGTATTAAGATTTTGAACAATGTGTTCTCAGATAATTCCTTACAACGCTTTAAGTTAATTGGTTTAATAGTTCTCAGGATCTGCTGGAATCCAAATTTTGAGCATAATTGACTTTTTATCAAGATATCATGGCAATACCAAATTTGGGGCAAAGTTGGCAAATTTGTAAAAAAAATCAGTAAATTTGACTAAAATGTACCATTCAACCAATGCATATACCAATGTATAACCATTGGACATATTGGCATCATGCACAACCTTACCAAGTTAAACTTAATCGCTCATATACTTTTCAAAGTATTCTGGAAAAACACAGATATAAAACCAGATAATCGTAGTATTAATGATGTATGTTAATTATTGCGCTTTTTCAAAGTACTAAACTACAAATACTATTGTAATGGTATAGTGCTCATATTACATGAATGAAGATACATTATATTTCCTTCCAGGAGATTTGTACAAAGAATGGTTTCAGTACGAAAGGTGGTATAAGAGTCAAGAATGGTGTCGGAATACTGTTAGAGGATACCAGGTATCTATGTATTAATAACCACAGTTAAAAAGAGTTCAGTTCGTATGTCTAAATTACAGGCATGACCCAGAACTTATTCTGACTTTATTCTGGAATTTAAGTGTAACTTTAAACTTCAAACTTGTAGAAATTTACACTGCTTACAAGTGAGAGAAGTCATTTATTATGATTTACATTTTCTTATTGGGATCTACGTTTACAACAAATAATTGGGTTATTTTAAGAGTTTTGAGTTTATGTCTATTTATATATATATGTACGTTAATTTTCCATGACAAAAAAAGGAGGCGTTTCTAAGTAACGAGACAGACACCAACCCTGACAGAGAGCATGAAACAGCGAAGTAAATTATATCCACGACTAGCACTACACTAAAGAAAAAAAAAACAAAAAACAAACAAACGTAATAATTGACGTGGCATATGGAAACAAAAACAGCTAAGTCAAGGCCTATGTTAATCGGAACATTATACTACAGAGAACTGGTTAAACTAGGGTACAATAATTAGTAATCCCATACCAACATAACCGTTTTCCTAAAGAGAAGCACCAATGAGAATTATGCATATTTTTAATCTGACTTCGCATTTCACTTTTAAGTGAGTAACTTTAATTGTACGGAATTTTCAGGTTGCCGGAAAAACATTTTTAATTAACTGTAACACTAAATAAGTACAAACCAGCCATTTCATATAAGGGCTATTTAAACGACTTTATTACAAGTCTTTAATCAATATCCATTCCGTAGAACCATCCTGTTACGTGTATACTGACTTTAGTGTTTTCTTGTACTTCACAATATTATTTAATATGGGTCTTTTTGATGAAAAACGGATGTTTAGCGTGTTAATATTATATAAGTGAGCACATCATTACTTTTCCACTTTTTTCGAATACCTTTATACCAATTTTGCGACTATGTTAGCCAGTAAACAGCTTTTATCATGACTTAGTCACAATTAATTAAACTGGAATTACAATTTTGGACTTCTACTGGGATTATTTGAACGTGAAAAATTGCTCAATATCTTCGTGAGATACGCGTTCGAAATTGCTTTGGAGGAACACAACATAGAACGCAACGTAAGGCCTTTCTCACAAATATTGTAGGGTACTCCTTACTCCAAAAAGAGCCATATTTAATACGCATGAAATAAAATATTCCTTTTCTTCAGTTTTTTATTTAATTTACTTTTAGTCACCACATATTCACCAAATTGTTCAATTCATTACACTATGCATTATTATTTAGTATCTAATTGACGACGTAGCAGACGACGTGAACCCTTTCATGTTAAGTTAGTACCCTTCAAGCCCATTGAATCTTTAAGTGGTGAACAAAAAGGATGTCCTCGAAGGCAAATTAGGTAGGTTGAAAGGACAAAATTGGATGTATCTCCTTCTAAATTGAACCTCACCGTTGAGATATATTTGGTGTGAAATGGATCCAGTCAGAACAATTATGGGAACGTTTTGGGACTTTTAGCAGCAGAAGCAACAGGCAGGCGGAGGTGTGGGGAAGTACCATGAATGGCCAATGTGTCAGCTCTCCAAAGTAGCTTATTCCTGCCACGTGACGTTTGAGACTATGCAGCTTTTCTTATTTAGTGTGTAAGTCATGTATGCTACCACAACTGTTGTGTCGTCGTTGAAATGATCGATATCACCTTACTCTTACGTGAAATGAATGATGTTGAAGAGAACTGAACACGACTAGGAAACTATTGTACCTGTCTCACAGTTTTAGAGGGTTCTCTTAGCCAGTTTATGTTTAATAATATGTTTAATATTTCATCTCATATTACTTCTCTAGCATTTTCCATTTGACATAACGGATATTGACGGAAGAGAAAATTGCGCAGTTGAGTGTCGTGAAGTATATATCATATGTAATACTACAATTGATGAAAGCATGACAATTGCAGATACACAGGGTCACGAAAAGTCCCGCCCCTTCCTCATCTTTGGACTTATCACAATTTTAGTTTTGCCGTTTATCCTGGCAGCCAACGTGTACACCTAACGCAAGAGAGAGAGGGACAAGTCGAGACAATCCCCAGATTACATGACCACTGTCTATACAGAGGAAAAGTGAAGTTATGTAACTGATTGGAGAACTTAACGGCAAAGGTGTATCATTCTTTCATTTCTCAGAAAAACGCGGTAAGGTTCAAGTACCTAATGTTGACGAGTATTACTTTGTTGATTTCTTGGAGGGAAACAAAAAGGAATTCAATGATGTTGATAAGTATGCAGTAACGGAAACACATGTCCACAGCGACCCCTAGTGTTACGCTCACGGGAACGTAATACTGAAGAACAATTCTAGCAAGCAAAGCACGTTATAATGATAATAATACAATGATAAGTACATAAATTCTTCTTTTATTAATGGTTCAGAGAGCTTTTTTCTTCAGTCAGGGTTTCATAAGACAGTTTCTGTTACGGCAAAATTTTTATAGCATTGAAAAATTATTATCACTCATGTCATAATGGGAATTAGCTCATGAATTTCTGTTCTGTCAATAGCAAAAGGGAAACAATTCTTAAGCGTTGTTTTGATAACATGGAATGTGGAGATGGTTCCTGCTGTGTATGAATATTTTGACTGAAATTAGTGTGAATTTGAGAAGTTTCTATAATAATCATGAAGATGAAATACTTAAAACGTTTATGCTTCATCGTCAGCAGGTGACGTTTATGCGTAAACGAAACACGTGTCATCCTCCTTTATCCTTGTGAAACAAAATAAAATTAGCGAATGTTATAAATATTTATTTTTGTGACATGAGCTTCCTTGTGGGAAAAATTACAGTAATGCAATACGATCAAATGCATGACAAGGTGGGAAGTACGAAAGCCTTTTTAAAGGCTGTAATGCATCACCCCAGACAGTTTCAATTCTCCCAACCACCTACCTCTAGTCCCTCCCTCAGCCTGTCTTACATTCCTCCACATGTGTAATCAAAACAATGGATCCCTGTGTACGCTGTGTAATACGAGCTGCTCTGCATCTTTCGAATTTGCTGCCGATCTAAAAGTACTGTAACTTAGAACCAGTTGAGAATTTTCCTTTCAGGGAGGTAAAAATATAGCTTAGGGTGATGCAATACAGCCTTTAAAGATTATCGGTCGCTTCGAAAGATGGGTTGTTGGTTTATAATATCATTCCAAAATTGTGACTTTTGATCTCTTTAAGAAGCCAACGACTTCACACAGGTTCCATGCAGGTAAAATCCCTAACGCTGCATCATTAAAAAGGTAACACTAGACTGTAATGCATGTGAGGAAACTGAATTTTTTTAATGTATACAGCCAATTGTTCCAAATAGTTTGTTTCATCGTGTTTTCTGTACTGCCCGGCGTTCATACAGTCATGCCCAGGACACAACTGGTTACAACTGGTTTCGGGGAGGGGATGGGTGGGGATGTCCTGAATGGTTGGGGCTTTTGAACCAACACCATCGCCAGGTTTTTCATACTTCGGGTGCGCAGCGCTTTTCATACGTACCGAACGTTTGAAAACATGTGACGTCAGATATTTACATATTAAAAGGTAATTTTTAATGTAATTTTAAAATGTGCATTTGTTAACTATCCTTTTTTACGTATAACCTGATTGGTCAACGAAGCACATGAAATCACGGACACCGGAACCTGCCTAGCAGTGCAAAGTATAACCGCAGTATGAGCGAGTTGCTGTCAGCGTAGTATGAAAAACCTGGCGATAGTGTTGGTTCAAAAGCCCTAACCGTCCTGAATGGCTAGTCTGTGATATCCAAGAGGAAATTGGCTGAAAAGTTGAAATTATTCTGACTGACAGTGATAACCCACCTCAAGTACAGTAATTGTGGAACACTGTGAGGAACAGTGATTGACACTGCAGACAACAAATTGAACAGTAGAGGTAAGTAAAAATTAAATTAGGTTAACATTGTTACTTATAAATATACCAATGAAAACTAGTATTTTAAATATTAAGTTTTAGTCCGTCGCTCTGCCCTAAAGTTGGCTCAGTTCAGTCGACGTTAATCGTTGATCGCATTCTCGCCAACGTTGTATCCAGCCACTCACGTGTTGAGGTCGCCTAAGTTAAGAGTGCACATGAAGTTTGATGTCCAAGCTGTTACAAGTTACCAGGTACAACGCTCTTATTAATTAAGTCCAATTGTTAGTAAAGTCCTAATTAATTCGACACCAAAATTAATCTTGTACATTGTAAGCTTAATCTGTCTGAACCTAAAGTCCAAACGACTAATTATATTCTAATTGAAAGTTAAAGCAACACTCTCGTCCCATCTGTCGTCATGCTGCTTACTTACATATTTATTGGCATTTTTTCTGTCGCCATTCCGTGACAGTGTGTATGATCGGTGTGCGTGTACGCTCGGTGTTTGTTCAAGATTTTTCACAATAAGTCTTTGTTGTAAAAGACCAGTGGTTTTTTATACCCCTTCTTTTAGTTTAATATGTACAGTCATCTTTGCGTAATACATAAAGTTTCTTGCATACTTGTTTCATCTGTTCATGTAAGTGTAGTGGTGCAACTGAACTGGATGACAAAAAAAAAAAATCACAATTCTCTTAAGTTGACTGATAGGGCCTGCGGTTGATACAAAACATAGACAGTAACGTCATCAATTCAACCGTCGGGTACAAGTTTATCTGTTAGCAATTTTTATGTATACGCATTAGCCAGTTTATGTGTAGCGCCATCAATATTTCAAATTATGTTATTGGTGAAACGGCTGCTGCAGTTTTGTTTGCTTTGAAAGCTATATAGGCATTGATCCTACCAATATGTTTCATTTTAGTTGAATTATTTCTTGTTTCTTCTTTCTTTGTTTTAAGAGATATCTTGCCAATAGATTAATTTCATATCTTGTCCACTGTCTTTTCTGTATATTTCAGTTTGTTCGTATTGCCAATTTGCGATACGTTTATTGCATTCTGAATAAACGACCAGTGACTCCTGTAAAGTGTTCACAGTACTGACGTTGCAAGCCATACACATCACGGTTGTGTAAGCACAACGCTTGTTAGAAGACAAGTTGATAACTATCTAGAACCTTATTTATCACCGTGTTCAGTAACTGTACACTTTCCGTGCTGAATTGAAGATGCGATGAATCATGTTTCGCATACCACTCTAAAACAAGGGATTAGTGTGGTACGTCTAATTACCAACTTCATCGTTCTATCTCATTTTAATCTCCTCAGGGTGATTCAATCCCGTGGGTAGGAAGCAACAACACGGGTAATTAGTTGTATTTCACTTCATGGGATGTAATCTTAGTTGTCATGTCCATGGGCTCTTAATAAAATGAACAAAAATAAAAAATAAGGCGATTTTTACAGGACTTTAGGATCTGTGACTCATCATTCGAAAAGTGGAAGATACTTTCTATAGCATAGGGTATGAGACAAAATAAAAGGAAGCTCTTGATATTCTTGCATCATGTCTTAACTTTGCGTACTGTCTAACCTAAACCAAATACGTTATGTGAAATAAGTTTGAATTTCCTCCAAGAGAAGTCATCATATCTTTCGGTTATACACTACCAAGATTTGTATTCGCTTGTCAGTGGAGGCTACCATAATATGAACTGTTGGTTACATTGTTTCAAAAGACTTCAGACGAAATGCATCCCCTGTTAACCTATTACAAAATTCTAGGATCACACAGCGTCAAAAAACCAAACTGATCAACCGTTTACAAGGTGTTTACGAGGTGATTTATTTTTTTTTTTACTTATGTAGTCACTAATAAAAGATAGATGTCTACTAAACCTCTGATCATACTTCCATCAAATCTAACAAAACCCGTAGTTGTAGTCATTCTAAGAACTTTCATTTCAATCAGATTTAAATTTTAAATCAGTGAGATCTATTAAATCGATTTTCAATTTTAATTATGCACTTCCATGATTCCATCAATCAACCGTGGCCTGTGCGAAACCGATATGACTTCATACTCATAAACATCAACAAAATACACTTCACACTTCCTGACATCTCACACACTAAAGGTACCCTGCGTTTACACACAGTAACAAAACTGAAGACCTCCTGGTGAAGTACGGTACGTCATGGAGCTCACATCCCCTGTGTGGTACGTGGTCTGTTCAATGACTTTTTACGAAGAGTGCCTTCATGATACAGATTAGTGGATTTCAAAGCGACACCAGTAATACACTTCAGATCTTGTTGTATTTGTACAAAGTACCAGAACTTGGAGTACATCGCGATGATTTTGGTTTTGTGAAAAGATCGCCATTGCCGTATTCCTTTGCACGCATCAGTAAATTACAATGGTTGCGAGCCGCGAAAACATGAACTATTTGGAAAGGTTGCCGTATTTGGTAAACTCTTCGTTTCCTTTCTTGAAAGCTAAACTATCTCTCTCGGTCTTCCTTTATCTCTTCTTTACTCTTCTTGGATCTATTGAATATGTTAGTTCTATTCACGAAGGATGTGATGATGTTTCAAATGTTATCTCAAAAACTTCCAACGTTGGTAACAGCGTGAGTTTTAAATGTTATGTACGAAAAAATGTAACGAGGAAAACTATAAATTGCAGAGACAAACACAAAAGAGAACTCATCGGTGAAGATAAATATAAGAAATCCATTTTAAGACAAAAAGGAATTATTACACTAAGTATAAAGAATCTTACCGTGAACGATTCCGGGGAATATGAATGTGGATACCAGGGAAAAGACATAGCGTTCAATTACACATGTTGCTTCAACTTGACGGTACGTAACTCTTATTCCCCAAGGTCGGAAGAAACTTATGAAGCAACAACATCTTATCATCAGGGTGTTAAACGGCCGATGATTACGACCGAAATGGGAGATAAGGAGTACTTGAGTACAAACGTACCACCGTCGACTGGTTACTCTACGATTTCTCCTAAGATCTACCAAACTACCACAACGTATTCCAACACCATGAGGGTTTCGCACGAAGCATTAGTTAGTAACAACCGCAGTCTGGTAAGTATTGGGAATTGGTTTAGGTACTTGCAATATTTGGGGTAGAGAGGAATTACCTTGGAAGTATTGTGACGGACACGTACAGATATTTGGCACACCTTGTCACTTTTTTACTATCTACCTGATTATCTAACTATATTCAATTATAACGTTCTACCATTACTATGCCAACTCTATTAATTCATTGAAAAATAAACCGATCAACGCGACTGCTTGATACTCAAATTTCCATAAAACTAACTTCTTAAGGATGGCGTCACACCAAGGTCCTTATGTATGTTTTCATGTCATCATGTTTTCCTACAGGACTTTACAGGAACCTCTTCCTCCGATGGAGACCATACAGCCAAAACAGGTATATATTTCCAAAGATAAAAAAGCATTTAAAGAAGGTGGGATAGAAATTGAAGTTACGCTTATGAGCTTGTCATCATGCTAGTACGTAGGAAATACGCACTTAAAATAGTGACGTTAATGGCTAGTCTTAGTGAACAGAGAAATGCACGATGAAATGCGAATCATGATTTACATGTTAACTTGTCGAAGTATGTTTGAAACTCATATATAGAGTTTGAAAGGAATGTATCTCTTGGCAGCATTAAACCATCCACTCCTTGCTTACTACAGCAAACCATTAATCTCTATGAAATTTAACTCCTCTTTGTTTTAATGTTTTAATGGTAAGATACCTCCGTCTGAGTTGCAGCCTTGACTTTATAATTCGAAGGAGGTACTAATAACGTTCACCCTTCGGTGATATACATCGTAACTACCTTATACACAGACACATTTACGAGAATACGGTCCAGTAGTGTTGATGTATCGGGGTTTATCCAGGGAGTCCTTTTCTCCTTCAAGTTCTCTCAAAAGGGGAGTACAGCCCGTTCCTCATGCTCCACTTATTGATCCCCCGGGGGATTCCCTGTTTCGGATTCCCCCAAGTAGTTGTCTACCCTTAGGTAATCATCTGTAAAGAGGAACGGGTTCACTGGCATGTGATCCTCACCAAAATTTATATCTATGTATTTATTTACTTACAGACACCAGTCCTCTCGCAAAGTAATGTTTCACCATAGGTGGTTGGCACAATGTGTCTCATCAGTAAAGGCTAACGTCATTCCTGAACATTGGTGTTAAAAATCGTTAGTAAAATCTAACAATAAGTGGGTCAGTCACTAGGATTATTTTTACAATCTTTGGGATTCTAGCAATTTCCACCCTGTATCTCAGAGTAAAGCATTAAATGCAGCTCTTGGCGTAATGTTCTTCTTACATTGATTCATAAACAGCTGCAGATGGAGCTCAGGATGGTAATTTGAGTGACATGGCAATAATCGTATTCTTCGTACTCTGTGGTGTGATGGTTGCCCTTCTAACCCTCGTCGTGTGTCTCTGTCGCTGTGCATTTTGCAATGGCGACGAGGTCGGCAAGGAGACCGTAACTACCAGTTATGCGATGCACATGACCAACGAAGAGGTCGTTGTCGATAAGGGCAACATGAACCAAATACAAAGTACGGCTTCCTTCGTCAATGGCGCTGCTAAAGGAGGTGTAACAGAAGATGCGTATCAATCTGATGATGTTGAGATCCGAACATTAGATGAAGGTTGGGAAGACAACGTGGCATACCAAGCCCTTAGTTCAATACAAGGTGAAGAAGAAGAAGAATATGCCCAGTTAGGGGATGGAACGTTACAAGGTCAATATGAAGACCTGAATTCGTCGAAGCCAGGGAAGGAAGAACTGAGAAAAAACAAAACGAATGCTCTTTATGAAACTGTTATAGCAAGAAACCAACAGAATGAAATAATAAAGATGGGGAACTAAAGATGTGTGTATCTTTTACAAACTCAAAAAAAAAAAAAAAAAAAAAAAAACGGAAGGCCGACTGATTACATAAATCTACATAAAAGTTCACCCGTTTCTTCCCAGAAACCTTGAAAAGGTTTACCAATGTTACGTTAACTTCCACTCTCAAAATGTTTAGTGACAATGTCATTAAAATTTGTGTTAGTTGTGAAAATAATAAAAAGTATGTATTTACACGTCAGTATATAGTGATTTCATGACGACAGAGTCAATTGCAAATCCCTGTGATGTACTTTATCATGTTGATAAACATATAATTATATAGGCTGCAAAGCGGCATACATTGATAAGGTGATGTGGACGATTTGTTCGACACCTATTACCTTGATTCTGTTAAAAGTCAAAAACGTTTCACAGTAACCGCCAGATGGAACGTTTATGGAAGGGAAGACGCAAGAAACGTACGCTGGGATATGAGTTGAAAATTTGTCAGTAGAAGTCAAATTCCCCCGAAATATATCGTAGACACTACAAAAAAAGATATTGTGTAAGCCCCATTTTTGCATAAATTAATATTCATATCTATTCACATTGGTCTGTTTGATTTCAATATACGGTGATTAACTGGTATGCATTCTTGGAGAATCTGAATTCTGTAGGACCAACAAAAATGTCAAGGCAATTTTCATATCCAATCATCTGGAAGATGAGTGCGTAATTCTCTTACAGATTTTGTGACAGGTGATCTTTTCCCCTACTTTGTCTTCCCTGACATACTGACAAAGAACAAAGGTAGATGACCAGTCGACGGCCAGTACAACTTAATTTTCCAGCTCTAAGCGCATATTCTGAACATGTTATTTAAACGTACATGTCTGAAACTGCAGATTAACTTGAACGCAAACGAGTTCAATATTTATGTAACCTACGAAGTACGTTGTAATTTTTGCCCTAATGATTCGATATTTGGACATGTTTCCGACTAACCTGTTATTAGAGTACCCCACAGGGATGTCTCTGCATTCAGACTAGAATTTGATGTGACAGTATATAAACAGGGAAACATCTCTGTCGGTCGCTAATTACCTGTTCAAACTACCTTTGCTAAGCTCATCGACATATAGGCCTATAGTTTAAGTGGCGTGTAGGACACTTCCTTCCTTCCTTCCTTGGCGTTATTGTTTGCATAGCTAGTTCAATTAACTGAGAAAGATGTCTGTATGCTGTTGTCTATATAGTCGGGATACCTGAACTAAAGAAAGCAAGAGAGCACTCACGAGACATTAAAGTTAATTCATGTTCATACATACTTGAAAAGAATCCACAACTCCTACTGGCCCATTTCAGTCAGGTGACCGTGGGTTAATCGCTGGTAACCCAACTTGTTAAACCACGGTCGATCACCGGCGGATGAATACAATAAAACTGAAGAGCGACAGTGTGTTTTCAATCTGCTATATCTTGCACAAAACAATGGCTAACATGTACACCGTATTACTAGTATCAGGCCTACACTAGTGAAGTAACGTTCGATTAGAAGTTCGTAGTTCTAACGTTACCTCGGCCGCGCCTAGGGCCTAAGGCCTGTTCAAAAGTAAAATGTAGGTAAATCTACGGAACAAGAGCACAGTATACTGTCAGTGGTAATCCCTCTGACGTAGGGTAGCCTAATCTTACCTAAATACCAGAATTTGTGCCGGGTGAATCCTGCTTCCGTATATTTTAAACACCTTAAAAGTTTAATAGCCTACCGGAATTAGCTTTCATTCTTTGTAAAATTCTGCTGAGATGTTCAAAAACAATTTCCTATGCAATAACATTGTAAAGAGGACCAAGGACCGCAATACATCGCCATCTTGAAGGGTCTCCATACAACCATTATCTTCTTCCGAAATTTTGCATAGCCTACTGAGAACTCTCACACCCACAGGAAATTAGGATTCGCACTGGCACAACAAGTCTTCCACTCTCTGCTGCTGTTAGGACTGAGAGTAAGACCTCAAACAGTTTTTCTCGAAATGTTTAGTCACGAATCTGTCACTGTCTCTTTGGAGTGGGGAGTAGCGACACCCCGGGGGTACCCCATGGTATAGTGGCCATGGGTACAGGGGGGTCCTGTTGGGTGGTATAAATGAAAACGTGTCCGTGCCAATGCGTGTGTGTGCGTGTGTGTGTGTGCGTGGGTGTGCGTGTGTGTGTGCGTCCGGACCTGTCAAAATTGTGGTTTTTCCTGAATAGTTTGAAAAGTGTATGAGCGATTAAGTTGAAACTTGGTAGGGTTGTGCATGATGCCAATATGTGCGAGATGTAATAGCTGTATGGTAAATCGAGTCAAATTTGCTGATTTTTTAGAAAAAAAGCCAGTTTTGCCCCAAAATTGGTATTTCCAGCATATCTTGAGAACTATTAGATCAATTAACTTACTGTTTTGTAAGTACTTACCTGAGAACACATTGTTCAACATAATATCGCTGTAATGGTAAATCGAGTCAAATTTTCTGGTTTTTGAGAGAAAAGCCAATTTTGCCCCAAAATTTCTTATTTCCAGCATATCTTGAGAAATATTTAAGCATTTAATGCAAAATATTTGCAAGGACTTACAGGAGATTGAAATATTCAAGGTAGATCACTTTTGTAGTAAGGAGAGTGAAATTTGCTGATTATTGAGAAAAAAGCCAATTTTGCCCCAAAATTTGTATTTCCAGCATATCTTGAGAAGTATGTGAGTATTTAATGCAAAATTTTGCAAAGACATACCTGAGAATGAAATATTCAAGTTATATCACTTTTGTAGTAAAGAGAGTGAAATTTGCTGATTTTTTAGAAAAAGGCCAATTTTACCCCAAAATTGGTATTTCTAGCATATCTTGAGAACTATTAACACCAATTAACTTAAATTTTTGTAAGTACTAATTACCTGAGAACAGATTGTTCAACATAATATTACTATAATGATAAATCCAAAATATTTGCAAGGACTTACAGGAGATTGAATTATTCAAGGTAGATCACTTTTGTAGTAAGGAGAGTGAATTTTGCTGATTTTTGAGAAAAAAAGCAAATTTTGCCCCAAAATTTGTATTTCCAGCATATCTTGAGAACTATGAGACCTATTATCTTAAAGCTTTGTAAGGATTTACCTGAGAACACATTGTTCAATATAATATTACTGTAATGATAAATCCACTGAATTTTGCTGATTTTTTAGGAAAAAAGCCAATTTTGTCCCAAAATTGGTATTTCCAGCATATCTTGAGATGTGTTTGAGCATTTAATGCAAAATTTTGCAAGGACTTACTTGAGAATGCAATATTCAAGGCATATCACTTTTGTATTAAAGAGAGTGAAATTTGCTGATTATTTTAGAAAAAAGCCAATTTTGTCCCAAAATTTGTATTTCCACCATATCTTGAGAGCTAATTAGGCATTATACACAAAATTTTGCAAGGTTGTTCCTATGAACACAATAATGAAGATACAGTATATTACTCTTCTAGTAAACTGGTGAAACTGTAAAATTGTTTGGTAACAAACTTTGAGCCATTATCTGGGTCAATACTAGACACCACCTTTTTAACTTTAGCCAAAACATCTTTAGCAGAACTAGCCCCTGTGGATAATGTCTTCTATGAGAACATTTTTGTAAGTCAAACAATAATTTTAGCAGAACCAGGCCCTGCACAGATAAATAGGAGACTTATGTGCAAATACCCATAGAGGGATGCTCTTATATCCTGCCCCTAACTGTAACCACCCTAATTAACCTACATGGAATAACCCAATGTTATAATTGTGTTATGTAGCGTAATATGCACACTCAGATACTTTTGAGCCATTAGTTATCGTTATTTGAGCCCAGTAGCACCAGGACATAACCTTAAGTTTCCTACCTCACAGTAGATATCAGTATTGAGATGCTTACCACCAGTTTATGCTTGAAGAATGTTTACCACTCATTTACAACCAGTTCCCCGAACTACGTCTCTGTGTGATGTGGTTGAAGTAAACTATTTACAAATCCCTATGTGCATGCGCTGTATTTAAGTCAATGCATGCTGGCGATGAGATATGCAACTCCGTGGATTGCCCTCTTGTTATTATTTTTGTCTAAGGGTTACTTTCTGTTTCTCGCACGAATATTGTTGAAATTTGTGTACCTTTTCTCGGGGTTCCTTTTCAATAAAAATGCGGTTATTTAAGGACCAAATTCCTTTCTTTTTTCGTCTTTTTTTTTATCAAAATCTCGTTGGTATGTATGAACAAGGTTAATCAACTTTGGACCTGTGTATTAACGGTAGTATAATGCACTCTCGGGGTAACACGCGATCGTGCATTATCCTACAGTTAATACACGGTCCAGCGTTGATTAACCTTTAATTCTCCCAACTGTTGCTGAAGAGTGATTTCAAGATTACACCTCCCTGATTGTCCTATGGCAAGATCCAACACCCTTAAAAAAGTTTGACTTTTGTTTTAATGAATATGTCCGACAGACAATGTAAAGACACCTTCTTTAAGAGAACCTTGGGGCATATAAGTCATTACGTGGTTGTGGTTATGGTCATGTCAAAGGAAAAAGGTTGAAAAGCTCTGAATAAATGAAAAAAAAAATCTAAGATATGGGAATAGTATACACTAACGTTTTACCGCTTGAGCAACGTATCTATTTCCGAATAATAGCAATATAGGTGCCCTTTAATAAAGGTACACTATTACACTTTATCTCATGATATCGTGAAGTACACCAGCAAACAAATACCTATAGACTATAAAGATTACGGTAACGGAAGATGGTCTGAATAAACATTGTGTTACGATGGCGAATATAAGGCCATTACTGGATGGTATCTTGGGGATTAAATGTGTTGCGGTAACTGCGGCGCCAGTGCTGGCTTAGAAACAAAATCCATTTAATTCAACTGACATAGCTTTAACAGTATATGCGAATGGATATACGCTGTATTTCCCTATTTGGGGAAATATTTGTATCCATTCTGGAGAAAGATTGGCGCCGTGGTCCCAACCTCAGCAGAACAACATTCACCGCCGGTTCAACGTTTACCACAGTGATATACTTGACTAAGATCCCTAAAAGAGCTATATAGCTATATGGCAATGTAGATGATCACTAACCAAAATAGAGTGCTCTATACAGAACTAGAGCTGAAGTAACAGATGATAAGTTGGACAGAGTATAGCATATATCAAAACATAGTATAGTACCTGCGTTGAAACATAGTGTCTCGAGTACGAGCCTCACGGCAGGACGATCATCAGACAACTGGAATACAACTATATACAGTACTATATATTATATTATCATATACATTATTTCTTCTTGGAACGATTAGGGGGGCTTGGTCAAGTATAGTTAGAAGTAGAGATTAATTCGGTGCGCTTTATTGATTTTGTTTGTCAAGTGGAGGATTTCTAGTTTCTCATCTAAACGTAGGTTACAAATGCCAGAATCCCGACTTTGCCGAGCGCAGTATCAGACGAATATCTTCTATCATTAAACGAGCGAATGTGATTGCTATATCTAAGTTTGAAGGACACATGTTTCAATGTTTTGTTCGAAAGATTCATTATGTTCAGAATTCAAGATACCAAAAAGGGCAGTCGATTTTCAAACCTTTATAACACGATTTACTACTGAGGCAACATCTAATCAAAATATACCGTATCGCTTAAACGTCTCGCCAGAAGGCCGTTTAACATTTCCTGTGATCTTCTCGCTATCCTTGAAATATGAGATAATTACACGTTGAAGTATAGTCAAATTGCAACCAATATCAAACAATAATTACAGAGCATCACTGGATTGTTTCCTAGTGCTAGTTCCGTTCGCCTACAGTTTTGTCAACAGTGTGGAAAAGTGAAAATGGGGGGCTCGTAATCTGACGAAGGAATCATCCGCCGTTTTGCAGCGGCTGAGACTTGTCAACACAACCAACTATGTAAACTCGCGTCCTTATAGAGTAACGGTGCCAGGAAATGATAAAAGCGAGAACTTATCATTTTAACCCACTGACCCATTTAATCGTAATGATAATTTTGTTAGTTTTCTCTGTTCTAAAATATATCCTGTTGATATGGAAAGACGTAATCAATTGTATTGTCGAACGGAATAACGTCTACTTGGAAGGTATTGCATATATAATACTTACATGATAAGCCTTTAACGTATGACCTTCAGTATTTAGGGTACCTGTTCTAAAATATATCCTGTTGATATGGAAAGACGTAATCAATTGTATTGTCGAACGGAATAACGTCTACTTGGAAGGTATTGCATATATAATACTTACATGATAAGCCTTTAACGTATGACCTTCAGTATTTAGGGTACCTGTTCTAAAATATATCATGTTGATATGGAAAGACGTAATCAATTGTATTGTCGAATGGAATAATGTCTACTTGGAAGTTATTGCATATATAATACTACATGATAAGCCTTTAACGTATGACCTTCAGTATTTAGGGTACCTGTTCTAAAATATATCCTGTTGATATGGAAAGACGTAATCAATTGTATTGTCGAATGGAATAATGTCTACTTGGAAGTTATTGCATATATAATACTTACATGATAAGCCTTTAACGTATGACCTTCAGTATTTAGGGTACCATCCTCTTGTGTGCGATCTGCTCAATTAAGTACGCACAGGATAGGTTACATCTTGCGATGTTTTATAAACCTGAATTGTGGTTTGTAAACCTTGGACGCTTTAACATGGTCATCACGAGCAGTTTTTTTAGATCCGGGTCTGATCAAAATGCTGTTTTTTTTTGTTTTTGTTTTTCTTTTTAGAGAGAGAGGGGGGGGGGGGGGTGAGTTCCTTTTTCACGCTTCCACCACACTAGTGAATCAGACCTTGCGTGTGTGATAACAAAAATAGCACTTCTCATATTTGTAATGACAACTATGCCTTAGTTGTTATGTATGGGTACATCGTTGAAGCCACAATGTTGATTCTGTACTTGATTCCACTATCTTTAACGGCAGTTCGATAAGCTGCATTACATATTATGTTCAAATGTGAAACCAACCACACTTCATAACACTGTTTTGAAATCCGATGCAAGTGAAAACAGTACGGGTTTATATAGGGCAGGGTGAGAAAGACTGCCTGGATGAAAACTTCTTTTTTTTATAATTATAATTAGTTTTCTCCTAGAGGTACAGCCGGTGGTGTTTTGATACAGGTTGACAACAATGTCGCGTTAAGCAGTTTCAAGGTAAAATTTGGGAAAATTTGTATGGGTGCATTTTTTTTCGAGTATTTTTTTCCTAAATCGAGAACACCATGACACATTAATTTTAAAGTTTGAATATGAGTTGAAAATATGTCATATTTTGACGCTGAAAGCCAAATATATTATATTCACTATAAAAAAGCATTGCTCAAGTCCCATTTTTGTATCACTTTTCATATCCATCCCCATTGGTCTGTTTGAGTTCGAATAACAGTGACTGACAGTTAGTCTTTCTCGGAGAGTCTGAATTTTGTAGAGCCAAATCATAGTGTTAAGACAATTTTCATATTCAAATATCCAGAGAGAAGAATGTATAGTTCTATTTCAGATTTTGTGACAGTTGATCCTTTCCCCTATTTTGTCTTCCCTGAAACATTGTTCAAGAACAAAGATAGAAAATTAGCCCATAGTCAGTGCAACTCATATTCCAGCTTTAACGGAATTAAAGGCAAATGGTATGAAGTACAAATTCTCTTTTTTAAAGAGAAACTCATGGCAAATTTAATTCACTACGTTTTACTTTATACATGATGTATTAAATTGTATGATGTGAAATGATTGTATGTTGTAAAGTTCGTGTGCAGAATGTTCAAATTAAATGTATTAATGCGATTTCATGGAAGGTAGTTCAGGCTTCCGTCTGCGATTTTTTCCCAGTATTTTAGACATGGCAAAGATTGAAAGTCCATTGTCTTGGGTGACACTCATGTTTATTACAGTAATTTATCTTGTAAAAACCTCACAGAGTCATTTTTGTCTAAGTGAAAGTTCAAATTGAAAAGTAAGTGCCTGTTGCGACTTTGCAGTATTTGTACAAAGTACGGTATAAATAACTCGAAAGTAAAATACAATTGTCGCTGAGTGTGTCCTGTCGCGTGCAAGGAAGGCATCAAGTAAAGTGTCTCTAAAAGACACTGGTTCGTGCTGGTGATATTGTCGTGTGTTAGGGTAAGCGGGATCCTACAAGCGTGAATTCACAATTTGAAGTTATACATTGATATTATCATGCATTGGCGATATATATACACATCATTTTAATGCTTAAAGAATGAAAACTGTAAGTAGGATACTTACACAACAGAAGCGTTTCCTTGGGATTCCATTAGTTCAAAAGATACTCTTTTAAAATTGTAAATATATAAAACAAAGGGTAAAGTCTTATCTTTACAAACAATTGGTTGATGTCTTGTGCATTTTATTTTCTTTCCTATTAATTTTTTAGCGCTTGAAAAACGTGGCATACAATTTTGGCGAATTTACTTAAAATATCATAGCTGGAAAAAAAAAAAAAAACATTATATTTCGTGGTCGTACTGATGACTCGTTTACTAAATTTTGTCTTCCATATATGCTTTAAAAAAATCCAAACTACATAGAAGTCGTTTCTTCATATTACGTATAAAAATTACAACAACAAGGAAATATGCTGACATGCTGTTTCGTGTTTAACGTGATGGGCACAAGAGATGCTTTTATCCTTTAATGTCTCTCAGGCTTTGACGTCACAATGGAAACGTCTTCTATTTGGATCCGATGGAACGGTCACGGAGAGAGTCTGAGGCCGTTGCGGTGCAGAAGACTGCGCTCTTACTTTAGCGAAGTTTGCGCGGTACAAATTGCGAGCCACCATTTTCGAACTCTTCAGATGGATTATTGTACAACACAGCAAAACCTGGAACACACATGTAGCGCAAAGCAAAGTTCGATTTATTAGTTTTGAGACTGCCCGCCATGATAAATCAGATGCATTCAACTTTAAACCAATGCCCTTTACTTAGAGACGTAGTTTGTCTCCTCACCTTCGGAATACACAACATAAGCACATTTCACAACCGGGACAAACTGGAGGAGGATCTTTGAGCCATCTTGACAAGAAAGCATACATGCCGAAATTCCTACACTAAACAGCTATTTGGTCCAACCTAACCTTTCTATTGTTTTAGTGATTTTCAACTCGTTACAAACCCTCATCGCCTTATGGCACCTTTTGTCACCTCATGCTGTGATGATTCGCATGGCCAATGAAACATCGATCTCGTAAAGTAATTCAGGTGTATCAATCCAATGTCTAGGCTTTATTGAGCTGCCTGGCAAGGGGTATTATCTGTCGTGTCCATAGGTAACGCATGTGTAATCGGGCGTGAAAGAGGGTCTTTTGAACATTTAAGCACGGTCGTAACGTCATGTAATTTTAACTAACCCCTGAGTAAAGAGAATCAGTTCGCCTCACAATTTTTATTGTTAGCCCTCATAAGGGCTTATCTCACCACCTACAGTTGACTTACGGCGATACCATCACATGGTTATTTTCCACGTTCCCCCTCTTTCAAAATCATAGATTTTCTTCTGTCATACATGTGGGCCTAGAACGAACATAAATTAGCACATAAGACATCCACAAATTCCAGCATGATGATTGTAATGATCCTCATGTGACGTGCAACGTAGCTTATAAAGGGTAAAATTAAATAATGTAATTTTGCAATATATTGTAAACAATTTTCCTGCTTAGGTGTCGCTCGGTCCAGCATATGACAGTGTAACATTGAGGGTGTATGTCAAAACACGAAAAGGAATCTACATTTGGCATTTCAGGAAACCTCATATCTAGTTGACAAAATATTTCACTTCTACCTCTTCACTTCATTTGCATGCAACGACTTGTTAACAATAAGGATAAATGTATTCATTTATGTCATTTAAACAGTAGTTTCTAGTTTTGTGCCACCTTCTCTGAGAATGTCTGCGGCTAAATACCGGTTATCAACTTAGCGTTGTTCTCCAGAGCGAGCTCATTTAGTAAAGATCACTTGACTCAAATGATGTTATTAGGGGTGTGATATTGAACTGAAATCGCTCAGCAAATGAATGGGATATCATTGAGTCAATAAAACAGCTACTCAATTTGCTTAATCGTGCAGTAGCTAAATTTTCAGTCCAGTTTCCTTCTTATAACAGCTCCAGGTCAAAGGAAGTCGCTACTCACAATTAGGAATTTAAACACATGTATTTACCACATGTATTACAAAAGTCTGTAAAGAATTTATTTACAGAATAATTATATGTATTTTTTAAACACTTCCCTTCATTTAAGTTAGGAACGTTGTCTTTCGCAATGGGTGCAGTGGTTAATTCGCCACGATAAAATTGGACACGTTTCGTGGAGGTTAATAATTGATATTGTATTTAAATTTGTCCGTATAATTAGTTTTCCAGTGTGGCGATTAATGGTGATGTATATAATTAATGGTGAATTCCTGATAACAGAACGTGACACACATCCCTCTGGTATGATGAATTCAAAATTAAATTGAGGTCGAATTTTCAAATGGTTCACCGGCCTACTGTCTCTATCGTGTCACGATAAGGTACATATCCCTGACTGATGTTTTCGTCCATGCTCACTATAATCCGGAAAAAGGAAACCGAGTATTGACGGTAAGTGAATTAGTTTGTCAGTTTGAGGAAAGATGAAACACTGAGCCAAGATATTGTCAATTTCGACAATCAGCGAAATATCTTGACCATGAACACCTGTTACTATATATGTCTCAACCAAACCATGAAGGATGACTTCCACTACGAGATTTGGCCGGAGTGTCTCATCAACGATCAACCGCGCACGAGTTCATAACAAGGGGATGGAATACTCCACGATCGTCTGCAAACGGCGCACGTGTTTCAATTTTGTTGTTATGATTGCCAAACGACAGGAAACGAAAAGTCTCGGTCAGGATTGTCTGCTACCCTTGTAACCTTTTCAAAGTTCGAAAAGAAAAAATTATGGGATTTACAACAAACATATGCAAGAAACAGCCACCATTCATACTTAAGACGTATATCATTCCAGAGTACACATTTAGGCTGGATATGTTGTAGTGAGTAGTGCCTTCAGCTAAAAATACAGATATCAGACCACAATCATGTCGAAAGGTAATTATAGTTGACTGAGCAACTTCATTTAAACTATAAATTACATTTGTGAAATATACAATCATAAATAAAATAATACAATAAAACAATTATATTAGCCAATAAGTATACTTAATGAAACTTTAAAACTGAAGATCTGACGAATGTGAGCGCAGGTTGGGATTTCGATGGAGCTAGTGTAAGGCTTCTGTGAACAAAAACTGCACACACAAGGAAAATAGTGAAACAAAACACAGAGAGTAAAAATAGAACAAAACAAGCTGTAAAATGCAAACTGATAAACGTAGAATTTTCAAGATCAGAATACAAAACAGATTATCAATGGGAGACCCACAGTTCGAAGACTTGTGGATGATCATATGTTTACAGATTCGTATGAGAATTCCACAACATGAGAAACTGAAGAACGAGTGACTGCCCTGAGTTCCGACACCCTTACGTTTCGACACACGTGTATTCCGACAGCAGCGGCTTACTGTCACCCTCTAGATCCCATGGGCAGGGGGGAGTGTAGGGCCCCAAAGAATGGTGTATCACAATCTCCATTGAATGAGCCCTCTCCGGCCGTTAGCGCACACATTTACAAATTAACTTGTTTAATTAAATAATTAAATGCTATAATATTTCGCGCTGTTATATTTCAACACGAAAGTCTCATAATACAAGTGTTAAAACTTAAAGTAAGCCCTGCTTATTATGATCAATGTATCATATGTGGGCCGAGCATCATTGCCGGACCCCCAAAATGGTGTCTGACATAATCGATGTGTGGCAACAAATGAGTGTCTCGGAGCAGAGGGGTGTCGGAAGACGAGGGTGTTGGAACATAGGGGTGTAACCGAAGAACGTAGGTTTACTTACTACCTGAAGAGACAAGCTTAGAAATACATTTCGTGTTTAACAAATCAACGTATGACACATGATTGACATGAAAGTAAAGCCTAAATAAGATACTGGTAAGCATTGTTTTTATGTATTTTTCCATGAGTATTATGCGGTTGCTATGAATCACCAAATACCTTTTGAAAAAGGCTGAGTATGCATCTACGCATCCGGTCTGTTACGACATAACAGATCTGAAGAAGGGCCTCTTTAGGTAACTTTTAATCGCTTTGCTCGTCTGAATGTTTCCTCCTATAGAAACATCTGGAGATTCCTATCAACCATAAATATTTTTCTTGACAGTGATGTTGATAATATACGGGTAATTTCATGAAGCATGCGTCACTTGGCAATATGCATTAGACCTTGTTGACCCCAAATGACGACAGGCCTATACGGTGCAATATCGTTTTAAGATTAAAACTCTGAGGTGCGGTGAGGTGGTTGACCAGTATTGAAAGTTGTTTTCACTTTTCTCGGTGATTCTGAATATCTTTGGGAGCAAGGGTTAAAACATGCATACCATACACACACATTTCTTCATCCATACGCAAGAGGGTTTTTTCTGACCTATTACATCGGTCAGACTCCAACAAGATTAGAAGTCTTGTGGTAACATGATGTATTTTAATCTGGATTAACTAGACAGGTATCCACGTACGGTACACTTCCAACTGCTATACATTACACGAGGCCGTTCTACTCTGTGCTTTGACGTCACGATATTTGCATAAAAATGATGAGTAAATAATCAAGTGCACATCAGTGATAAGATCACGTTAAACTTCTGATATGTAAATCAGTCCACTATTGCATAGCGGCCATATGAGTCAATTGTGGCCGCTAGAAAATGCTCAAACGTCAAATAAAACACAACGAACAAACCGTAAGAAAAGGCCCTTGCTACTAAGCAACCTGTAGGGGAGAGCTTCATGTAACTTTTTCTTAATTTCTTCTCTCTCCTTTTCCTTCTCGTATTTCTGTTTTGTATGATCGTTAATTGTTTCTATTATTTTGACTTTTTGTGTTGATTTTGTAACCTCATGTTTTGTATTGTTGATATAGAAATAAACTGAACAAACAAACAAACAAACCTTGAAAGATTAAGTGAATTTTGTCACCGTCTGGTCAGCCAGTCATTCCACCATTTGACGCCCAGACAGTTAAGAAGGTTGCTTTTTATGTCGTTGAAGAGGAAATGATACTTCCGAAAATTCACAACCTATATCAAATCAACTTTCCAGCAGTGGAGGAGTTACCACGTTGTCAGGGGGCAGCCCACCTTGATCGACTCAAATGGATTACCGGGGCTCTTTTCAGCTTTTCAAAAAGAGAAAAATAATCAAATAGATACGAATGAGAAAAAAAAACTGAAAGAGAAGGTAAAGAAAATGCAAGACTGAACACTTCAACGCCCTCCTCATTCAGGAAATGAGGATGGTGTTGACAATTTTCGGCCTTCAGATTCAAGCAAGTACAACATCTATCATGGAATGTGAACATTTTTATCTAACTTTTTCAGCGTCAAACTCCCAAATGATATCAATTTTTCATCTCAGAAAATAGTAACAATGCCATTTTCTGTAGCGTACTTGCTGAGCCTGGGAATGGCGATTTCCGGCAATGTAGGTGGAAGTTTTATGCATTGTTTTTTTTTTTAGTATGCTCCGCTCCAAACGATGCTGGGTCTCACCTTAGCTAGTCCTCAAACAATTCTCAGTTCACCCCTCATCACAACTTCGGGCTACGCCATTGCCACAGGGTACACTTGCATTTCCATATTACACTGTATCACACTCGTTATGTATGTTTGTTTTCACTGAATAAGTTCAGATCATGTATCACCGTTTGGCTAACCTGCGTGAATCTACATACAATGTTAAATGTTACAATCATCCTCTCTATATGGGAACCCTTATGGTCCCCCAATATCTTTAAAGAGCAGTGGGTATTTCTACTGCGCAACGTCCCTAAAACCCACTTTCGCCCCCGTTAACGGAAATTGCCAACTCTGTCACTTCTTTCCAAGTCGTTCTCCACAACAAATAACTGAGTGTTTTTAATGTCCTTGGTTCTTAATGTCCCAGCGTTTTCTTGGTTTAAACCAGCCATTCTGATCCCAGTCAGTGAAACGGTATTTTCTATTGGACGACGTCATCAGTGCAGTTGCCGCAGATACTGACACAACAATTACTGACACAACCAGGCGTTTGTTTTGCAGACCTGGTTCATCAAAAGTCGTAGACGCTAAAGGTTAAACGATATAACTTTCATCATTGATCAGACATATATCAGACGTATACCGGAAAGAGACGAAGCTACCCATTAGACTCTTTCGACGTTCGGCTGAGATGTTTGCATTTCATGAAAGGTAATGATATTATATGCCGATGCTAATGTATGATCACTTTGTCGTTGGTTCATTCTTCTACTGGTGAAGGTATATGTCACCAAGTGATAGAAACAAAGTGAGAGAATGTTTATCAAATGTGGACAACCTGATGAGATGAAGATACGTATTCTTTGACCATGAAAGAGGAAAAGATGTTTAAGTTCTCAAAATTACTCACGCTGTTCTTTCATCCTACATCTTGACATTTCTATGTTTTTTAAGAAAAGTTTTGTACGTCTCCAAACATCTTTCCGTTAACATTCCGACGTTGGTCCCTTATGGGCTCCATATAGACGAATCATGGAGGCAAAATCACAGGTGGCCCATGTGGATTCACCTGTATGGGGCCCATGTTTTCATTTTCAAGCCAATAACTAGCTTTGGGGTTATGTTTAAGGATCTCGGTAGCGTGAAGAGGGCATCTACGGATTGTAAAGGAACTAACGAGGAAGCATGTTAAGTACTCATGTCAAGTGTGTAGTAGCCCTGCGTCTCAGCTAGTCACATTTGACTAAAAAAAAACTGGAGTTATTACAGTACTTAGCAACAAAATGTGCAGTCATGCAGCGCAGTTGAAGCGTTGACTACAACAGATGACTTATTCACACAAGCAACCTACCGCAATACGTGTAACTGCACAGCGCATGTAGTGCAACACTGAGATCAGGCATGCGCCTGCGTTTTGGGGACGATCTGCTATCTCTACTCTAAGACATTGCTTGCTAAACATTTCTCTTCATTGTGTTTGAGAATGTCATTGTTACTCGTTGTAGGAGCTTCACAACAAGGAGTTTCATTTTAAAATAGAATCCACTACGACCAAACAAAAGAGAAATGTGATTTTTAAGCTATTAAACTACTTTATACGTGTTACACAGTGATCATCTCTTAGCAGTGGCGTACTAAGGTAAGAATATGTTGGTGAAAGTCTATTTCGGGACACATGCATTCTGTCGTATGACGATTAAAGTACCCAGAAACAAATAGAAGAACCATGTTGAGGGTGCTCTTCACCCCTCAAATCTTGTAACCTGAGACTGTAAATAAAACGCCAGATTTTTATGACAGCCTATTATAATGCTTCTGTAAATTCACGTATGACGTAAAATTGTTGACTGATCATAGAGCTGATCCCTTCTACAAACCAAACCTCCGTGAAACATTTTCAATCCTACGTGATAGGCTACCAAGCACTCACTGCAGGTGTTTTTATGACTTAAGGTCATGTGACATGGAGATGACATTTTGGAGAATTGGTTGCATTAAGCGTAGAAAATATTTAAAAGCCGCAAATTCCATAAAAATCTGTAAAAGATTGACACATTTACATTTAGGCAAACTAGTGACTCACAGCTGTATGACGAATAAACAGTGACTAAGCATGCAAATTTGTGGAAGTCAAGAGATGGACTCCTATGACACGTTTCATGTTAATCCTTTGTTTATGTAACCTTTATTTCAAGGTCATTTTAAAATTTCATTTCCCCAGAGGGTTTTATTTTGGAAGCATGTATTTTCTTTTGCCAAAATACCGATTTCACGTGCCAATGTGAAATTTAATAATTACATGATTTACAGGCAAAATATGCAGGCTTAACAAAAGAAAAGATGACACTGTGCAACACTCCACGTCATCTGTTTTGCATTTTTTAAACTTTGAGGAATCATAACTCAAGAACGGTAATAGATATGAACAAAATTCCAATGGATATTTCACTCAGGGTTTTACTTTGCAACTTCGTCATGAAGAGTGCTCTTTTTAGATGTATGTCACATGACCTTTAATCATGAATGACAGAGAAAACCGACGAACAATATCTAGGCTGGGTATTTTGCCCAATAGTTGCCGCCATGTATCTATTAGTTTGTGTAAAGGTCGTCCAACAAAACAACATGGTTTTCGTACACTCATGCTGTATGGAGCCACTTCCGCGAGAGAAAAAGAAAAGAGGTATGAAAGCAATCATGAAAAAAAGGTCTGTCTATAGATATAGGAAATTGAAAAGATCGGTGTACTTGCAAAGAGGTGAATGCATATCATTTGCATGTGTAATTAGTTAGACGACATTACTTAGTGTGTGATATTCACTTCAATTACGTATCTTACGTAAAACCGTCGAATCAAATCCTTCAATCTGTTTGCAACGTAGACCAGGTTATACTCTACTTAATAGAATTGTCCAGACAATGTATAGAATCATGGCGCCATTTAATTCCACGAATTTCATGTGACATCAAAAAGATATGTGAAAATGTTAAAATCAAAATTACAATCTCATCTTAGAATGACTCAGTGAGACCATTAGAGGAATCGAGACCATTAGACGGCTAATGGGTTTGTTTGTCACCTCCAGGAAGCCTGGCGGTTAGATAGTTTTTCACTCATGTAGGTCATGCCTGCATACTAACAGGAAGTAAACTTTAACATTAACCTGCTACTCAACTTACGATAATTTCGTAAATGAGGGAAAGTACACGGTTTACACTGTTGCCTTCATTTACGAAAGCAAGCACTAAAGAACAGCATTTAAAACCCCCTCAACATGGAGGGGATTTCCTGCTGGCTAGGCATTATATTGTCCTTTCGAATTATGTCTCACCACGAAAAAGGGAAGTGCGTCACTCGTGTGTCAACGGGGTGAAGCTATATACTGCGGGTAAATCAACTACATGTTGTATCCTTGTTCACCAATTGATGCAGATACGCGACGTGGTGGCCACGGGAAGAGGACATGGTCTCTTTTTTTTTTCATATATTCATCGATGGTAAAGGAATCGTGCAGCCGTGATTACAGCGTTCTAGCAAGTGCCGGGGGCATAGATAACTGCAGAATTTAAGGTTTCTTTGACCGAACCCTCTAATGCGAGTCTAAATGAGGATCCTGTGTATTAGCGATGAAGACTCATGTTTATCACATCCTGTACCAGCGACGGCGTGGCTGGCGTTGGGGAAGCCAAAAGCCACAGCCTACCTTGCGGCAGTTTTTATGGAAGCTCCACAAGAGAAACAGGGGGCTTGTAGAGTGTGGGAAGGCCATTTCCGGCGATGTGAGGGGGTCTTCGTCTCCAAAAGTTTGTGAGTTAGATAATCTTCCCACAATTTTAGTTATCATGCAAGTGATAATGGGACGTCCTTTAAGCCTCATCACTTCCCCGCCCATGAAGAATGTACCTAAGTGGCCACTGTCTGTACAGTATTTGTTTTCAATCAGGTAAATTCAAATGGGGAAAAAAACAGCTGAAAATATTACTGAAAACAATCCTATACTACAAGGAATACCTGCACCATGTAGCCCAACTGCATTAGCGGTTTCCACGTCCCTTTCTCTGGATGGGACCAAACTGGTAGTATAGTGACAAGAGGAAACATGAAAACTAAGGGGTGTTCCCCATCTCCCTTTTGAAAACTTTTCTACAAATAAGTGCCCCAAGATGTGAGCTGATGCAACAAACAAGTGTATACACAATTTTCTTAGAGGGCATCTCGCGGAACTAGGTATAAATACCATAAACAATTTGGGGCCCAGGTTTGGGCTGGCCATGGCCACCGTTGGCCCCTTCCTTGTGTTACTCAGTAACTGTCAGTGGCTTATAACTTAAAAGTCACCTGATTCTTCCAGTCAGTTATAGGTACCATCACTACCTCCTCGATGATCGAAGGTTGCCAATGAACCATATTAAAGAAAAGGAATAGTCCTCGCTGATGCGATTGACGGCAAGTTGATATTGTGAGAGTGTTATTACTTGTGTGATGTTAGACAGCTGAGTTGTTCAAATCAATGCCTAGGTGAGATATTTATAAAAGCCTATCTCTGAACGGCTCTTTGGTGAAAATTTCCGTGTTTTTTTTTTTTTTTTTTGCCATGTATAAGATAAGATACACAGTGCTATCGAATTTTCCTCCAGTTGCAGCAAAAGCCGTGATACGGTAGGTTAGACAATGGAAATCAAAAATGACGGTAGAACTAAAGAAAGCAGGCTGATATATTTAGTACAAACGTTTCTCAGTCAAATGCGATGATTTGGCCAAAACTATGTTTATATTTTTTACTTGACAACTGTTTATAGATTTCTTTGTTTCAGTTTCAGTTTTCAGTTTCACGGTGGATTTTGACTGGAAAATTTAGTTCTCAGTATTTCAGACACATTCGTTTGACAATTGTGCAACTTTTCATGTTGCTTTCTGTTGCCATTTGTTTATATTTTACGTTATAACAGTACGGCACTTTCATCCATGGACGTTACCTCGGAAATATTCCAGCTCTATTTCTCTTTCTCTGCTACGAAAACAGACGTAATCAGTACCTTTGTGCTTTCGCTTCTTGTTTTATGTTGTGCATTGATTTCTGATTGCATGCCGTATATCCTATTCCATTCTATGGTCGTCTTTGAGACTATACGAAAGTTTAATAAAATAGAAATGCACATTGTACAACGTTAACCCATACAGTACATTACGAATAAAACACGGCTGGGACATTGTATTCCCAGACAAGCGGTGAAACTCCTGAAAGTCGTGCCCCCCACTCCTCCCTGGTTTAAATCGTTCCCCACGTGGATCCCGTGTCAAAAGGGCAACCTTTAGAATGTTTCTTCGGCGTTCCACGACATTTCTTCAACCCTCAACCCTTATGTTGGATTTCAATAGGTTCTTGCTTCTGCAAACTAGCGGAGGACTTTCTTGGTTAAGGATACATACAGGGTACGCCTTTACTACAATGGCATCATTAGAGAGCTCAAATGAAATTTGAGAATCAAGTACCCTCGTTCTTATTCCAGGACGTTAATATCTTTGGCGGTCTATGAAGTTGTTATCAGTCACGGCGGATAAGACCAGTACTTCAGCCCATTCCGCATTAGGCACCGTCCCATTTCAAAAGAGCGAACCAGAATGGAATCTGTCGGACTTTGGAATGTCCCTTCCATGTTTCACGACATTTCTTCAAAAAGCGCAACCATTACGTTGTTAACAAAGGGTCAGACAACACAATAGGCCGACAGTAATACGAAAGACAGCAGATGCCTTATAAAGTTCGTTTGAGTTGTATTTTTTTTTCTTTTCTGTCTCTCCTTCGAATTACTTTGCCGGCGGACTGTTATCCACTCTTAGTGATCTTACACCTGCAGGTGTAGACTTGGAACAATCTCCACAAACCATGAATCATACCCTTACTGAAATCGTCACAGGTTAGCAAACAGAGCAAATTCTATACGGCATATTGCTGAACTCTGGGCACACGAGCTGAACCACTGGAAAGTTCACCGTTGCCACAGTGACTGTTGGCTCTATACCTAAAGATTTACATATAATTATTGAAGTGCGTCGCACTACAATCTTTGTCATTATCGGTCGAATGTCAAATTCTTTTGTTGCGCCCATCCTGCGCGTAACGTAACTTAGTTCACACAAACATTCATGCTTATCCTTTCAACAATATCAGGAAGTGCGAGCTATGGCCGTCTTCGTACCAAAATCTAGTGAGGAAAAGCAAACGTCACAACTACAAGAACGATATAATGAGTTAAAGGAGAAGGCAAGTCAGGACTTTTGACAATGTTAAATGAGAGACTAACATATGGTGAACACCATTACAAAATTTCAGTTAAATACCTTTCTTACTTTCCAGGATATTTCAATTTGAATATTCATAAAAAAAATTATAAGGAAGCTGCCATTTTGACATTGTGATGACATCACCAGACCACATGTGATTGAAAAGCTTTTGTTTTTCTTTATATTTCATTGTCAATAATTTTTAACAGTCATGCATAGATTCAAGTCATAGTATTAATGATTTGATTATTACATGATACACGTCAGTAATTCAACACAAAATGTGTGCAAATGTGTTTCGGATTGATAGAAATAGAAGGTAAAGAATATAAAGAACTGCATTAAAATTTTTGCTATCAGTGGTTATGTGACATCATAATTCGACTTACTCAAGTTGTTTTACATTCACTTTAGGCAAAAATGGAAGCACCCTTCTCTGAATTTCAAAAGTGTGTAACTTGGATAGGAAACAATATCTCTGAATGAAACTTTGGGAAGATGTTTGTCAAACACATCTGCTTCATTTTGATAAATATATTCCCAGGGTTTCCTTTCCTTTAAAGTGATGAGAGAGCCCTTCGGATTCATTTCCAGAAAACGCCTTGAAATGTGGTTCGGCTTTTTCCAATGAGGTGATAAACCTTGAGTATCAATTGTTGTTTCCAAACTGGAATGCAATAAGGCGCCATTGTGTTTAATATGGTGTCGCAGAATCGTGTATTACTTCCCTGCTTTTTAGTAGGAACAAAATGGCGTTCGTGCACAGATTCATGTAGTGCTTTCATGTTCCATTTCATTAGTGAAACAGAGTTTCGACAAATAAACAGCAATACTAGAGTACTCTCTTTATAACCCTAGGCACAGTGCAGTCTTGTGCGACATAGTATAGTATAGCACAGTACAGTACAGTATGGCACATCACGGCATCGCATAGTATAGATAAGCGTCAGCAGTTTTACAACGTTATGAGAGAGATCCAATGGAACTTTTGTTTCGTCCAGTATTATATCAAAAAATTAGATTGGGAAAGGGGCCAACAGATAACGGCACTCCTTCTGACTCCTATTGACGTATTTCCAAAAGCAATACCTTTGCATAAGAGTTCTGTTGTTGTTATTTGCACAGGAGCCCCGTATATTTTCCACAGAACCCAGTTCCGCTAAAATTTTAGCCGACGAAAAATCATTGTTCTATCTACAGTAATTAAAACCGTAATTGGTCAAAATTTGTTCTGAAATGAACGTAGCATAAACGTCATGTCAAACTTTGTTTTACATGGAAGGAAAAGATGGGAGATTAACGATGAAGAAATTTCCTCATCAAACCTCACATCTGGCCTTATGAAATTTAGGTTTTTGTTAGGAACCTTTCGTCCAGAAGAGAGAACCCTTTGCTCTTCAAGGACCCTTGTTACTTGGAGTGTCACGTCTTGTAAGAGGCAGCTTTCAGGACAAAGACGTGACAGCATAGCTGTGGGGCTGTTACAGATCAGTCTTGCAAAGTATTGAATGCATTTTGAAGAATGGATTCATAAAAGACATTTACTTCATGAAGGTCAACCTCAAACGACTTGCATTATATACCTGGTAATCCTGTTCAGAAGTGGCAATTCAGTGTATGGATTTTTGCATTCAGTGTATGCATTTCCTTTCTGTTGTCTATTAACCGGGGTTGTTTTGAGGTACTCGACTTACTGGAAGCATCTTCCCATAAAAATACAAGTAACTATATACGTTTATATAGGTAGAAGGGATAACCCACAGAAACTCGTGAAAACTTAGGAGAGTTGGTACTCCTAGAAACAAAGTAGGAAGGACTAACATAACAAGATGGCGCAAAAGGCGAAAATAAAACAGGAACAAGAAAAGGAAGGATATCATACGGACACCTATCAACCTAAACTTCATCATATGTCCACTGGTGGAAGGAAAAGTTTTCAGCTAGGTTTTGAAAGTATGCGAATTAGATTGACTTGTTATTTGAAAGATGAGCAGTGATAGGAAGAGAAGGACTTCCTCGGACTGGAGGAGTTCCGCGTTTCAAATTGAGCTTTTCTTTCTTTCAGTTTGTTTTAGGAGCATACGGAAATAAATAAAATAGCAGTAATGATTGCGTGGCAAAATGATGGACAGGGACGGGGACGCGCGGCGGGGGAGGAAAGAGAGGAGGAACGAAAAGAGAACGGGAAAGGGACAGGCCGGAGGACGAGGGGGGAGAGGGGAGGCGGGGGGGAGAGAGAGAGAGAGGAGAGAGAGAGAGAGAGAGAGAGAGAGAGAGAGAGAGAGAGAGAGAGAGAGAGAGAGAGATAGAGAGATAGAGAGATAAGATATAGAGAGAGAGAGGATATAGAGAGATAGAGAGATAGATAGATGATAGATATAGAGAGGATGATAGATGATGGAGAGAGAGGATAGAATATATATATGTTATTTATATATATTTATTATATATTTTATTTATATAGATTTCTCTCTCTTTCTTTCTCTCTCTTCTCTATCTATAATATATCTATATCTCACACCCTAACACAAAACATAAAAGCAAAACAAGTTAGGTGCAGTACTAACTCTATATTTCGGCAGCAAGCTGCCTTCGTAAGGAACGAACAGAACTAACTGAATGATAAAATAGACATGAGAGCACAGACTCAATACACTAGAAAGGAATGTACAACGCAAGACTAAAATGTAAAACAAAAGCATACAAAGCTAAAAACCTTAAAGAGAAAAGTATGTAAAAACTTTCAAAGTAAAAAGAAAAACAAACGGCAGCATCGGCCCAACACCGGCACGAAGAGAGAAAAAAATGGGCATGGATTTCTGGTTGTTAGTTTTGTGGCCCACTTCAGGAGGTTACCTAAACTCATCGTGGAAGAGTTACTTAATTAGTATTGACGAATCCAGCTAATCTCGCTGACAGTATTTGCACATTTCAGAGAAAGTGAGACAATGAACTTGACTCTCTCCACAAATGCAAGGACTGAAGATATTTCAACCATGCATCTTCTGTGCTCGAGATTGACCAGAAGAAACTGCTCTTTGCTAAGGCTAACTCCACCTATTGGGTGGGTCACAAAGTCGAGATTTTAAGTATTTCCGACAGTATGACCCATAGTCTATAGCGTTTACAATCTTCCCCCCCCCCCTTAAAGTAACATGAAAGCGGCTGACTGAAAGCAACCCCCCCCCCTTAAAAAAGAGAAAGCCTCTGTGCAGAACGGAAACTGACTTCTATATATGCAAAATGTTGCAATAGATCACGTGCTAATATTTTCTTTTTCTCAAGAAGGTAACTTTCATTTACAACAAGAGTTATTAATACAAAATCTAAAGATATAGGGCAAAGGCTTTCCCTTTCTGTACGACAGGAAGTCCATCTATCACATTCTTTCTTCCTTGTGTTAAAGCACGCAGTCACACAACGCGAAGTTGAGGCATATTAAAAGTCAAGGGCTTCCTCCACACTTGTGTGATCGTTGCCCGCAAATTGGACGTGTGTTGCACCAGGGAGCTGCCACAGCCCCATGGTTGCACCAGCTTGCTGCATTCGTGATACCGTAGGTACGTTAGAAAACGTTACATACCAGCACCCACTTCGAAGGTCACCGTAGCGTTGGCAGTAAACTAACCACAATTCAAGGCAATTCTGAACCGAAAATCAGAAAATACAAAAAGTCTCCACTAAATTGAATAAAGGCGTGATTTTCAAACAGTGCTTGAACAACAGACATCGTGAAACATTTGAATCATTGTTTCTTTATGAGTCATTGTTTTATGAATCATCATTTAAATATAAAGAAGTAAAGAAACATCTCAATTAACGTTGCAGAAAAGAATAAAGCGCAACGATATTCATATTCGTATCGAAAGTGAATTTAGAAGTGAGCAAAATGCTTCAAATGTCGGCCACTTTAAAAGACGCCACTAGATTGTGAACAGATACACTGATCACCTCACAGATAACGTTCAACGGTTTAAAGGGAAATAGAAATAAACCCACATGGCATACAAAGAAAACAGCTTTCATCATTGTTAAACCATTTACTCTCACCAATAAACATCTGCAAAGGCTTCATTTCCTCAAAACGTTATCCATGTGATGAGCAACGGAAGGCGCATATTTTGAATTTTGAAAAGTTTGGGTGAACAAATTATTGTTGAGTACCAAATAACTTAATTTCTACCTGTGAGTAACTTATTTCTTGAAAAGAAGACTACTGTCTTTCCTTATCTTGAATAATTCATCATTCTATGTCCACAAACATTGGTTTTAAAAATATGGTTGTTTTCAGTGAAAGAAACGCCGCATTTCCCTTTAGGTGGGATATGTTCGCATCTTTTTATCAGTTTTTTTTTTTTTTGTCTTTTCATTTCCTTTCATCGTCGTTTTTGTTAAAGGGGAAATCGGGGTTTATTTTCACAATTTATTTCACTACAATTCTCCACCGGTATCGTGCAATGAGTTATAACTAACAAATATGATCAAGATTATCTCGAAACATGTGGACAATTTCGGAAAACGAGTCAAATTCGCAAAAATCGGTGAAGAATTCCGAAAATCTGTAACATCCACATTCATCGAATCAAATATGAATATTCAATACTATCGCCTTTTCAAGGTATGAGGAGGTGTGGCTGAACAGTTTCATACGTAGCCTACGTGTGCTTTATGTATCATCAACTATCACTAAACGCATGCGCAATGCACGAACAGCATGGGAACCGTAAACATTTGGTTATATTTATTCATACAACGTCTTCTCAGTCTTTGCGGTGATTGGTCATCGTATAGAGGAGGCTGTCTTGTGTTGTACGTGAACGTTTACTTTTTTACCCGACAAACAACAATAATTCATTCAACAATAATTAACGCAATAATTACCGTTTCTTCTTCCTTCAAACACCACCCCAACGTCTCTACAATTCGGTGAACAATCAGTTTAGAAAGAACAATCAACTAAAGGTGAATTTTCTCAGTCAAACCCTGATTTCCCCTTTAACATATTCGATGAATGGAAAGTGAAACTCTGATAATGATCATGAAGCTACCCGGGGAGAAAAAATGTTGACGAAAGGTCACACTTTATGTTCTCAAAACCGGCTAAAGATTGTGCGAGGGTCATTGAGGGCGGAGCTTAATGTGGACTTTAAAGTCTTCCAGAATTATAAAAGAAATATCATTTCCAAGCTGGCTTTTGTTTCCCTTTAGAAATAAAGGAAAAAGGTTTATGTAACCTTGAAATGTTTGCTGTTTTCTTGCTTACATGTTGCACAATGCTGTTTGGAGAGGACTTTTCCATTCAACTGAGTCAACCCATAGAATAAGACAATGATCACTTTTCGTGACAATGGTTTTCTTAAAAAAAAAAAAAAAAAGAAACAAGAAAAGCAAAAGGAATTTATTTAAGTATAGGAATAGCATGACATCACAAAAATAGTGAGTTGAGTGAACAGGCTGCAACATTTCTTATCTTCCCTCAGGAATGCACTGTGATGATGGGAGTCGGACGGCTGGAACGTTTTTGAAAGGTTTCTGAGTTTAAGCTACAATTGAAGTGATATATAAGTGCATGCAGAATATATACAATCAGCCTATAGAGAAATAAAACCATCATCAAAGGATTTCGAGATGTTTTATCTTGCGGAAAACAGTTTAGGTTGTGTTGTCGATGTCCTCATTGGCTAAGCTAACTGAAAATGGCAAGCTATACGAGCCTGTTATGTGGCACCGATCTGACCATGGGGTAAACTTATACAATTGCTCTACCTGCTCTACCTGTTTCTACATATGCCTATAGTGTTTCTCCTTCATCTTCATTCATATTCAAGCACAACTTGATCTATCTTAATTAACATAGTGGGTGTGGTTCTCCCAGAGAGGTGGAATTTTCTCCAGTATTGTCATCCATGCTGCGTTAGGTTTCAAGCAAAATAAAGCAACGCGAGATACAAACTAATAAAACTCTGATGATGCCGGGTGTAAAGTGCACAACCGAAAAGTCTTTCTTCGCTCTGGCTTACAAAGAATTTCGTAGAGTTATTATAGTTAGTTACGATGTTTATAAAGCTACACCAGAACACTGACTAAAGTACATCATTACAGTCACCCAGAAAATGTGTGCCGTCATAAATAAGGGAACAGGCCCAGGTCACTCACGAAAGTATTCATAGATGCAACAGTCCTCTTTCAAACAGCTGTTGTAAGGTAGCACAGCCTACCCTTAATAAAAGTTGGAGATTCATCCTCATTTTGTTCACCTGTGTCGGTGAAAGTCGTTATCAGGGATATTTGGGCAACATTTTTGATACTTCATCCTTTGAGATCAGTGGGTTCTTTTGTGGATTGAATATTGAAGAAGGCGAGTTAAGTTGAGGTATGCATGTTATGACAATGGTGGGAATTGAAGCAATTACGGAAAAGTTATGGAATCTTAGCTGGCGGAGGATAATCATTCGAGGCGATGTGTGATTCGGCTTCACGGCGCCACAATTTGTTGATGTAGATGGCACTGTTAAAGATTTTCAATACATGTCTTTCGGCAATTTAACGACGTGAACAACAGGGGAAACATATATATATCGCCCTCTTCAGCTGTTAAACGACCGGTATGAGACTATCAATAGAGCAGTTGAACATTTCTCTTCAGATGTTCACAAGGGAAAAAGATATATACAATGATATTTTGGCAGGTTTATCGATATTTTGGCAGTAAGTTTGGTTCTCTTGTGAATCGGTTATCGGATATACGAGGAATCCTGGTAATTAAAGCGTATGTGGTTTGAAACCTGGAATGCAGTGATGACGACGTTATCGCCGGCAGGCTGTCGCAGGAAAATACTGCCTTTTAGTGTGTTTTGTATAAAGATAACTCACTCCAGCTCGAAACACTAACTTAGAATACAACACTGACGTGTTTACGAAAGCTGAGGTTAGCTAGCTAATTCAGCCGGTACATTCCAAAGTAGTATCAAATTAGCATCAAAGACTTACCCAACATTGTATGACGTTATATAATATCAGAAATAGCTGAAATCACTTACTAAGGAATAAGCAGGCACCCCTGACTTATAAGTCTGAAGCTTCAGAATAAATCTTGCAAATCTCCAGGATATCTTTCAGGATATTTCATATATAATGTGTGTTCAAATATTGTGTGTAGTCAATTCCAACAGAAAAACAATGTCACTATTCGGCCGACTGCGACAATTCTTTCTCGGCGCCAACGAGATTTTAGCCAATCAGCAATCATTACTAGGTTAAGTTTAGGGCTATGGTCTAAGTTTGTGCTAATAGTTTATTAGCCCCTAATGTGCCTGTTGTTTGTGCGAATAGTTTCAACCTAAAAAAAGTACTCTTAATGAAATCATCACAACCGCAATGCGTTTGGGCTTTCGATTGATATCATGTTTTTAGTTATCATCACTACTTCCTCATACATGAATGTGAAGACCACTAATAGCACTGACTAAAATACAGATAATATGACTATGAGGACGATTGAATAAGATTTAGATTGAAAATCGAACGTGTCGGAGTGATATTTTGGTCCGAGACCCCTGTCAAGGAGGGGGGACCACCATCATCAACTTCCACCCCTTCTGGTTCCAAAATCGGAATGGTCACCATGTGTTAATTTGTAAATCCTTCAGTTTTCACATGATAGGTAAAGTAGGAAGTGCCTGGTATGACATACCTGCACGGGGGGATCCCCGAAAGGCGTTACGGTACTTTATCGTGAAAGACAACAAAAATGTTAATGGTGGTATGGTGTAGTAGTTTTAAAAGTTTCCACTGGTATGAGCCACCACTCTTTGGAAAGCTGACACATTGTCCATTCATGGAATATTCAATTTTTCGTACCTCTGCTGAGGTTAGATTCCCAGCTTAAGACCGCGTACCTTGACGTAGCTTAGATGAAAGTGATCACATCTCGTCTTAGAAATGCTGCTCCCTCCAGCTAAAAATCTTTCAGCCTATTCCAAGTTGCTTCAGTTGGCTCCATTCTCCCACAACACATATACCTCGACTCGCCGGCTTCACTTCCAAGAGAGAACCCAACCCATAGGAGAGGATACACCGAAATATTTGTCGAAATGTAAAAATATAGTCCCGAGCTTGCATATAGGGTACGCTAACCCTTTTTCATGCAATTATTCATACATTGGGCCAAATGGAAAAAGAAAATAGCGCCACTAACTTGAAGCACTATTTAACTTTTCTTTTTGTCAAAAGTTTAGTGTGATAATTCAGGATAATGATGCAAGTGTAGAAATCTCGGTAACTCATTTTATTCTCACCTCTATCTGAGAATAAACTTTTTTCAGAGGATGCACCATATCGAATGTTACATTGTATATAACCTTTCATACGCTTCACCTTCAAGGTATCCTGAGCTGAGTTTTCAACAACGGAGTAACGTGGGTTCAACTTGTAACTGTAGTCCGTCGAAAGACACCCACCATAAGCTTCATCATAATCACTTATAGCACAGCGCTCAGCGAAACTGAAATAGTAGAAAACTCTGACAATAATTAAAATTAAAACTTGTACATTTAATTAGGAGATACCTATGAGGGTGCGAGGTCATAAATTTCATTTGAGACCGATGATGACGTCATCATGGAAGCATGAGGACCGAAGCATATCCATTCATAACTGTTTACAAACAATTGACTTGGAACTTTTTTTGGACAAAATATAAGTGATCAATAAAATTCTCCGAAACTGCCTATAGTATTTGCTTTTCAATACTGATTGAACATGAACACGTACGTACTAGCCGTGAGCAATGTGCTGGCTACACGAAAAACACAACGTAAGTCGAGGCCTAGATGTTTTATATTGTAATCTGTTTTAACAGTGAACACCACCTGGACAAATTTCCTGATAAATACTTATATTTGAAAGAGAAGAAAAAAAAACATTCTAATTTGAGATGATAAGTGACCTTTTTGACTCATTGCGCAATATTGACTGTGACATCTTGTCCATGGGAAACAAGTGACC